>VWPW01001994.1:0-12803 GCA_013389825.1 Crypturellus undulatus | reverse complement strand
CTCAAGCAGGGTCACCTAGAGCACGTTACAAAGACGAGTTTTGAATATAAGAGGAGATTCCACAACCCCTCTGGGTAACCTGGTCTACTGCTGTGACACCCTCACAGTCAAGAAATTTCCCACGTGTTCATATAGACCTTCTTGTGATTCAATTTGTGGTCATTGCCTCTTGTGCTATCACTGGGCGCTACGGAGCATAGTCTGGCCCCATCCTCTTGACACTCTCCCATAAGGTATTTGTACACCAAATTTGATTTGATTTGATAAGATCCCTCCTCAGTCTTCAAACTGAACAGGCCCAGCAACTGCAGCCTTTTCTCCAGCCAGCTGCCTTGCCTCCTTGGTGGTGCTATAAGTCTAACTTGCTCTCCATTCAGCTTTCCTAGCTTATCCCCAGGAAAGAGAGCTGTGGCTTAGACGGGAAATTGGTGAAGGGCAGCATAGAAGGTGAAAATTCCTGGTCCTCACTGTTTCCAGTGTTGCCATTGCTGCAACAGCCAGAAAAATGTCCCCATGTTCCTACTACTTCAGCACCAAGGTACAGTGATGTAGCAGTCAGCGGGAAACTATTCTAGCATAACTTTGATGTGAACTTAGTAAAACCAAAATGGGCTTAGAGAGGAGTCATGCCTAAAACTGGCTCTTTTTCTACCAGCAAATACTGCATTATTCACTTCTTAAGAAAAAGGTGTCTCGGAGGAAAATTTCATATGTGACCTCTCAGCAGACTTTCCAAGCATAGGTTTCGTCTTTCTGCCAATTAATTGCTGCAAAAACATGTCAGTTAGTTATTTAATTATATGTGTGTTTTTGCCAACCCTCTCACCCAATATTTCATGGTGGGGAAGAGGAGGAAGGGGGAAAAAAGACAATCAAACAACGTTTTGTGTTTGGCTCTTGACATAGTCATCCAGCAGAGAGGGGGACAGCTATAGGTCACTAGTTAGGAGTTACTGGTCCCCTTTCAATCCATAGGGTTTGACTGGGTGATTCCTTAGCTAAACCATAACAGAGGGAGAACTTATCCTTAAGTGATTATTTCGGGTTCCTCCAGAGTTAATTAGATGCAGTAGGTACACGATAAATAGCCCTGGTCACTGATGCTGTGCTGTGGATACATCAGGGTGAATGTTCAGAGTGGCATGCGTCAAAGGACTGAAAGCCAAGATCAAAGAGATGCAGGGGGAGCCTGTGGACCCCAGGTGCTGACTCGTCTGTCTTTCAGCCACTGGGAAAGTTCTCCGCGGAAAGCCTAATGTGGAAGGTGGAAGACCAGAAATGTAGGGTAAATAGTATAATCTCTGCTTGGAAGTGTGTAAGTTCTCATGATATCCTCATGCACTACCAAGGGCTGCAAAAGGGAAAAACGGAGGGCAACTGATATCTCCGTGAGGAGGCAGACCAATGGATTTCAAAGGCGAGGCTAATACATTTCAGAAGGCAAGAGAGATGTAAACATGCACAAACATTGGCCCATATGCCCCGTTTTCAAGCTCTGAAAGCAATGCAATTAATGTCAGTATAATTAACTAGGAAGAAGGAACGAGGTGGAGTGTCCTCATAAAACTCTTCCACAAGGAAAGAGGAAGGGATGAAGTCCAGGCTCTGCTGTGAAGGTTTACATTCTGATAACTTGCAAATATAAATAGAGCCTGAAGCATCTTACAGTTTTGGCCATTCCAAAGACTACGTTTTGGTGGCAAGAGGTCCATTGAGTTGGTCCAGATGTCTAAAACTGACAGATCTTCCCTACAGGGACAGCTGGAGCCCAAGTTCTGTGATCTGCTAAGTTGCTAATTATGTTCTTTTATTTTTATGTTTTTCTCTTGTTTCCAACCTCTGTGATCAAAAATTCACTCCTGTTGCTTTCCTGGAACAAACTTGTTTTTATTTTCGGCTTGCTTGTATAAAGACTAACTGACGAGAGGCAAGCTGCCTGCTTGCCCCAAGGCAGCAAACTTGTATAAATCTGGCTCATGACTCATTACAGAGGATGTCTTCAACTGAAGACAAAATTGTAGGTCTCAGAGGAGTGTGCTTCCTGAGGAGATGCAGGAATCATCTGGGCCGTTGATTTCATCAGGTGCCATGCTAAAGAAGAAGTACATGACACACACAGCATCATTCATTGCCTTGCAAAGCACCACAAAACACCAAAGAGATTTGGTGTTTTGTGCCAAAATCCAGTCCTACCACTGCTGCACCTTTTGAGGAGAACCTTGCAGCTCCTTGTCAGATCAGACCTGCACCCTCCTGGACTGTGCAAATGGATGCAAATGTAGATTTGTCTCCTTACTTACAATGACACAGACTGTCACACCAGACTATGCTGGGATGAGACAAGTAAGTTCAAGAATATACGGCACTGCCCAAGAAGGGTGTTTTCTGTATAGGAAATGTAGCAGGTGCAAGAACCTTGGCTCTGTGGGATGGTCTTTCATAGCTAGTTCCCTCACCGAGCTGGACAACAAGTAAGCCCAGTTTCTGATGCCCTATTCCCAAAGGTAGGACAGAGAAACACGTGTTACTCACAGGACTCGGAGACTAGGTAGCTGCTGGCACATCCCTCTGGGAAGTAAATGGATACCTGCCCGGGTCAAGGTCCTAGAGGAGAAGAGAGAAATGGCATTACTGAGAGCCAGCACACAGGCTCTGCTGCCCCCAGGTCCAACTACCAGTTCCAGGTGGTGACAAGAGAGACAACATAAATGAGATATAGTGAAATACCTGCAAGGAAATCAAAGCTTGACTTGGAAATGGAGGCTGGATGACAGTGGACCATGCTGATGGGCCTGGCAAAGGGAGAATGTTCCTCTAACAAATCCTGGGACACTGATAAGTACTAAATTCACTGGTGTCCCTGGCCATATCTAGCATGGGTAGCAGTGCCTCTGTGTCGTGCTCTGCTGTCTCAATTCCTCATTGTCTGGACTGGTGATTTCCCTGGAGCTATGGTTGCTTCAGAAACGATGTACAGGGAGGTAGGGAGGATGGTGTGGCAGGGCCAGGGCACATACCTGGGCTGGGAAGCTCAGAAGTGCTTCCAGACCCTGCAGTCTGGGCACAGCTGTGAGCCTGGTGCCATGGAGAGGACACCCATGCATGGGCAGGGACAACCCGTCCTCCAGGGCTCCCTGCTCTCCTGGGCTGCAAACCCAAACCCAGCAGATGTTTCTATCCCTGCACTGCCACTGCTGGTCCTGGCATGCACTCTCAGATCTCAACAGATCATGCTCAAACGCTGCACCCAGAGGCTTATTTCTCCACAGATGCAGAAGAAAGAAAGAACAAATTAAAAAAGGATTGGAACACTCTACTGAAAGAGCAACTCACAGAGAAGACAGCTGCTTTCAGGAGGCACAGGAGTAAAAGAGAGAGCTGAATGGCCAGGAAGAGGCAGAGCTGAAGAGAACTGCAAGGGGTGTCCTCACTGAAACAACCTGAAGAAGGACCAGCCTTGAAGAAGGACCAGCCTTGAAGAAGGAACAGCTCAGATGATAGCAGGGTAAAAGGAAGAGATTTGCCACTCACAAAACTTCTAGGCTGGTAGTTCCTTTAAGATCTGGGAATTCTCTGATGTCTGTTGCACCGTTGAGTGACCTGCAGGGAAATGGGGGTAACATAAACTGAACAGAGGAACTGGAAGCGACTGCAGCTGCCCAGGGTCCCAGACCATCTGCTGCCAAGTGCCATGTTGGCAGGTTTGCTTCTGCACGGGGAGGCTCATGTCCAACTCTTGAGTGTGCCATTGCTCCCTGGCTGGTGGAGCACACATCTCTCACACAGCACGGATGCAGTGAACCAGAGTTGGGCCTTTCTATCCAGGAAGACTTGGCAGGCTCAGACCCTCCCGCCCCCCCAGCAGCTGACATTCTTGGCACGCTGTCTACCCAAATTAAATTAAAGAATAGAAACAATTGCCATGGGGAATGCAAGCAGGGCATCCCACCCAAGCCTCCCAGGGATTGTGTTTTGGAGCTAAAGAATGCGTGTGTATTTGGAGGATTTATTTTGTTTGCCTGACTGCATGTCCCTGAAGAAAGAGGATACGTGAGGGTTGTAGAGAGAGGGAGATTTTGAGATTACTGCTGACTCAATACCTAGCACTGTGCCCTGGAGTTTAGCTGAAAGTCCAGACAGGTTAGGCCTGCATGAAGCAGCTGTTTTTATTTGGATTATGCCTACCACATGGTAGTGACCTCCGAGTAGGATTAGGGCCATATATGTATAGTAAGCACTGTCAGACCAATAAGATTATTTGTGCCGTGGTGGTGGTGTTATGAGGCACAAGTGTTCCTGTATTTCTCCTTCCCTTGGAGGAAGGCAGGTATCTTCAATACCTTTGGTTTGCTGGGCAACAGTATTTCTGTGGGGAACACTGTGCAATGGTCCAGGGCTTCACCAGTATATAACATATATAGTGATACTTGTGAATGTGGTTTTTGCTGAGGCTGATGCATAAACAGAGACAATGGAAGACTCTTCAGGTGCTTGATAGTTGGATGGAAATGAGGAAGAAACTTCTCCCTCTGAAATCTCCTCAAATTTATTTTCTTTCAGCAGGAAACAGCTGCAGAATCTGACGCTTCATTCACTACCTATCTGATCTGAAGGGCTAATCAGAAGGGGCTGATATGAAGAGCAGTGTCATGAGGTTCGGTTGGCACAATAGTTTTGGAAGTGGGAAGGGAGAAGCTAAGGTCTCCTGCTCCCAAGGCTTGGAGCTTGGTTGTGTTACCTCTGGAGATCTGTTTGATGAACTTACAGAGTGTGCAGCTTTGGCAAGTACTGGAAAGCAGACTGTCCAACAAACTGGATGGGATTGTCATAGAAATGGCTGCAAAGGAAGTGAGTAACTCCTCAGTCTGCTGTGCATGCCAGGGAATGCCATTTATGCCATTATAAATCATGGAGAATCTAGGAATAATCTATGTAGGAGGTGCTGCCTACTTAGTGAAAAAAAACTAAAAACTTACTTTTCCAGATAACCTGAGACTCTTCCACCAGAAATATTTTGGCTAAACTTTGGTACAAATGTTATCTGAAATCCCGCTCCTTTGGGATGGTCCTTTAGGGGTCTGATCAACCAGGCAGGCTAGAATGATGCAAGTTCTTTTTTATTCTTGCTAAAGGCTCTGACTCTGCTAGGACATACCCTGTGCTTGACACTTGGCCTAATCTTGCACATCTAAAGTATCTTTCTTATTTTTCACAGTCAGTGGAAAGAAATAAGCTCTCGTAGTATCAACCAACTTTAGAAGTTGTATCACCTCCTAGGAGTATCACCTTCACCAACTGTGAAGGACTGTAGATGGGCAGATCCCATGGAGACATCAGCATTGTGGAAGTGACCCACCCCTGCATGACTCCAAGGATGGTGTCTGAGGAAGATGGGAATGAGATTGGATTGCTATGACTGGAGCAATGACCATTTTTCACCATTGATTACCAGGTGTTGATATTTCTATAATGTAAATACCAGACTAGCCAATCATGTCACCTGTCATGACTGGCGCAGGGAAGAACTATCTATAATCTCCCCTGGACTCTATGTCAGAATGAAAATGCATTGGCAGGTCTGCTTATCCCTCTGCAGAACTTCACGTTCATGGCTGTGGCGTAGACACAAACTGGTCTGGGGTTATAGTGTCTCCAGTCTCCCAGGTCCCAGCACATATCATCCCTGCTGTAACCAACTGGCAGCATTTCTGAAGACTAGGAAGAGGTGTATGCAAACTTCAAACGAGGCTTAAAAAACACTCTATATACCTCAAGATTTCTATGCGGACTACCTATTTATCCTTCTTTCTTACCAGTCTGATACAACAACAGAATTCAGCTGAGGGGAAAGGAGAATCCATGTCAGAAAACCTAAAACATACTTGAAAGGGAGCTGATTTCAACCTACATTAACCTGTATACCATGAATCTCAAATTGTGATCATGGCAACAACTGTCAGGAATCCCAACCAAAGACACCAGGAAACGCCCCTTTCTGCAGGATATAATTATTTAGGAAACACTGTTTAATTTGCTTACATTGTTTGGAGGAGGGGATTCCCAACAAATGCATTCTCTGGAATAGCTTTGATGTTGTTATTATGGAAACCGCTGTTGGGAGAAACAAATATTTTTGTATTAATAGATTAGAAAGGCTTGGAAACACCTTCTTTCCTCAACACTTTTAAAGGCAAAGAGCCTTCAAAATACAGAAGTGATAAAAAGGACAGAATATGCCCTGTTCTACCTGCAGCATCAGCCCCGCAAAGGAACAAAGTCTGTCCTCATTTGGACACAGTTCTCATTCTGCTGTACTCCACTCAACTCACCGGGATCAAATGGACTCAAGATTTAGTATTTCCAGGTCAGGGAACTGGAGCAAACAAAACAAACTTGTTTTATACTACCCAGGAATTACATTTTTTGTGGACGGTCCCTTTATTTATAGCTCCACAGGTGTTAACCAGAGTCCAGTCTGCAGTGAATTATTGGCCCTATTGGCTTCAAAGAATTTGTACATCTCGTCATGAAGATTTTGGTTAAGCTTGAGAAAATGACCAGCAGCAAATGTTTGCAGCAGAAGAGAGCTCTGGGCCACAATCTGATCTTCCTCCTGTATAACAAAGGCCAGAGAGCTGCGGACACAGGTTCCTGTGTCCGATGCCAAGTGCAGGCTCTGGGTGGTGACCAGGTTATTTCATCCCAGAAGAGTCTGCTTTAGTGGTTAGTCAGGTGGCTCTTTTAAATTTGCTTCTTCTTTAGTGATATGGATTTCAAAAGCCACCTCAAAGTGGTTTGAGGATCTTGTTCCCAACTTGAAAGTTAAAGATAATATCTGACCTGACCTGAGAAATCGCCTACAAAAGAAATTCTTTCAGTAAAAGAGAAAGATAGAGTCAGATCTGTGAAGTTTCTCAGAAGTACCAAAACAATCACTTTTGTTCCATCCCAGTTTGTGACCAGTTTGACACAATCTTAGGGTTACAGGGTCCCCAGGGACCATGGATCCGCATCACCCAGACTTGACGCTATCTTGCGGTTTCTACTTTGTAGATGCTAACTTGGATGGGCTCCCAACTTTCGTGTCCCCTAGGCTAAGCATTTAGAGGAGAGCTAGCCCATAACGTGGCTATAAAATTGTTGGGTTCCCTATTATACATTTGTCTGTGTGAGATCAAATAGTTTGTGCACATCAAAGGAGGTGGCCCAGGGCCTGCAGAAGCCACAGCCTCACCATCACACTGCTTAGTCCGTGGTCATGGACCTGATTAGGGGAAAGGGCTCAATAAGTTGCTGGAGATCAGGCAGATTCTGAGTTGACATCAGATGCCACCGGAGAACGAAGAGCTGAGGAGAAATCTGCTCCAAGCCTCACAGGAGGATCCTGCTTTTCCCTCAGCCTGCTGGTTGTGAAGTGATTAGAACAGTGATTAGAATAGAGGAAAATAAGGGGTTTAAAATGCTTCTCTGTATATAGAGCGTGCTCAGAAAAACACATGAAGACTCGGACTGAGTGTTCTCCCTGGGTCAGAGCACATGCAGATCTTTATTGGTCACTCTGCTTTGGAGAATACTTTTAAAAGGGGATAAACAGAAAATCTCACAGCTCCTGTAGTCGACCCAGCGTCCTAATAGCCCCAGGGAATTCCAACAGCTCATTGTAGTTCAGATCCCTGAAAGACAGAGAAGGGAAAAACATTCATTAACAGTCCTGTAGGAGCTCAGCTGAGGGTATCGGTGCTTTGAAGGCATGGAAACTTGGTTGTTAAGCAAGGGAGATGGTTTTTTTCCTACCAAACTGATCCAGCCACTGTCTGGAAACAAATCCTCACACATTCCTGCAGCAGGAGTATTCCCTGCTGGCAGCGATGTCAGGCGAGAGCCAGCCCGTGTGTGGCTGCTCTGGGGTTGCTGCTGTCTGGCCCCCTTCAGCAGAGCCCCTGTGTTCCTTGGAGCTGCACCGAGCTGGTCCATCATCTTCAGGGTACCCTGTGTCCCTGTCCTAGAGATTTACCCCATGTGCTATGGTATGAAGCCTTTATCTTGCCTTTTCAGAGCCAAAATGGGCAGTTAGGGAAAAAACAGAAACAAAAGGGCAGCTTTAGATCTGCCCAACACAAGGGCTGTGCCTGTGCTTCAGGGACATGGGACACGTGTGACCGGGATCAGTGGGAAGAGCAGACTGTGGGAAGACACATCTTACTCTCATGGTCAAGAAATGGTGAGATAAAGAGGGAAGTGATGTGGAAGAGGACTTGATACTGCTAGATGCTAAGTTTAATTTGCAATTTAAAATTAAGAAAAATATCATACATTTAATATAGTCAGTGATAATGACAAGGGTAAGGTCTACATACTCTAACTTGGCAATCAGAAGAGACATCAGTGCCTGCATGAGCCTCATGGACTATATTTTTTTTCTCCAAGGATGGGAGAAAATCGTCTAAGGAAAAGGATTTCTTTGAGCAATGAGGCAGTGTGGCCAACCTGGAAGGAAGGGCCCTCTGAAGGCAACGATCGTGCTGATGACTAGGGGCAGCTCAGGGAGACGGAGCCTTGGATGTGTAATGCCTCCTAATTTAGCATGTCTAATACTGTCCTTGGAGAGATGATTCCAGCTGCAATGGTGCCATTTGAACCTGTCCTGTCCATCCCACAGATGAAGGCAGGAAGGTCGGGATAGCACGTGACTGCTTCCTGCTTCCATGAAACTCACTGGGTTTTAAGTGGTAGATACTTTGGAACATGAGGGGTAATTACTGGCTCCTGGAGATTACTGTATAATTACACTTAATGGACCTCAAAGTAATTGCTATGTAACCTGGATTGTGGTTTACAGAACAGAAATAACCATTCATTTACACAGCAATGAGCTGCTGCCCAATTACCCCGTAATTCTCAACCTCTGGGCCTAGGCACGGTAATTACACCATGATCTCTCCTGACCCCCTTCTCTCTAGTAATTACCTTTTCCCTTGCCTTTACCATGGTCCATACATGGAAAAGTCTCTACAGAGCTCTCTTGACTTTGCCCTGATGGGAATATGATTTACCCAGTATCCCAGATAGTCTCTCCAAATGGCTCTTCCCTTGGGTCTTTCTGGACTCCACGTTTCTATGATTTACTCTCTATCTTTTTTTCTGGCCCTGCCCCTACTTGGTCATTCCCCAGTAAATATTCTCTAGAATGGGTTGGCCTGGGTGGGTTTTATCTTGTGTACACTTAAATAGCCCTTATCTGGTTGATTGGATTCCCTTTGGAGCCCAGAGGGAGAGGCAGGCCCTGCTATGACACGATCTGTCTCCCCACACCAGAAGCTCTTTTCTCTCTTCCCATTTCCAAGGGAGTCTGGATGTCTATGTTGTATGTGTAGATTTGAGCAAATGAATCCTAATCCTGTCGTACGCACACCTCATGTGAAAGGACCTGGAAATGGTTCAAATAGCCTAATAAATCTGAATGCTGGCAATCAACAGGAGAGGATCAAAGGCCCAGGGACAAGGTCACGGTCTCTGCCTCCCAGCCTCGTCCAACCTGCAACGTGATGGCAGATTCCCCATGCACAAAAAGCTGCTGCGTGTGTCCCTAAGGCCCAGGAGTGAAACAGGAGTGACAAATCCTCTCCTCCAGCCAACTCACATCTATTAAATATGAGATCTCCTCTTCTTTAGAAAAGAGCTTGCTTTGATGCACTTAGTTTTGATATGGATCCAAGAAGATCAGGGACCTTTCCCAGTCTTTTTTTGCTTGAGTCCAAAAATGAGTCCAAAATGAGCTGTCTAAGAAGAAATACCCTGGCATGTTTGTTGCTGCTTCTGACCATTACAAGGTGCACATGGCTTGTTATCTGCTATTTGCATGTTCTTAGCTCTATGGGACCTGTCAAGAATCCATCCCTGCCGTGTCTGAGTGCTTTCCAATTATCCACATGCACTGGGAAAAGATGGCAAGACTGCTGTGGTGCAGTCTCTGAAATAAAACTCAAAGAGGCAAATAGGTAGCTTTTAAAAGAGAAAGAATGAATAGAAGTGAAGAAAGGGCACTGCGGGGCGTTTTGAAAGTATCAGTCAAATCCAATTAACCTTCAAATCATTGCACTAGATAAAAACAGAAGGAATTAGCAACCTAAGCTGTCTGACAATCCGAAATCTCTCTCTATCTGTGTATAAGGTGTTTAAAACCTTTGAAAATCTCACCCTACAGTCTCTTCCTAAGGTCAGAAGGACATTTCACAGCAGCAGAGGTTACTCAGAGCTGTGTGGGGGGAGCCCAGTGGTTTTCCTTCCCCTTGTAAAAATTCCTGTAGCATAAATGCAGGTGCTGGTGCAACACTGAGCAATGTAAAGTGTCCAGGCCAGGACAAGAAGCGATGTGAGACCTTTCCCATGTGACACAGCCCGCTATGGCCATGGGACATTTTCTATGATGACCCAGGGGGTTTCTCCTCAGCGATACCCAACATGTCTGTGAGCAGTCAACAGATGGAAAATATTGCCCAATAAAGATAAGACTTGGCTCACCTGTGATTCACTAACAGAAAAAGTGAGCTTAGATCTGCAACCAGCGCTATTTACAAGGAATAATTCAACGTGCTGTAATATTTGTTCCTGTCTTTCTCTAAAAATGCATTTCCTTTCCAGCTTGCTTTTCTTCCAGGCAGAAGGCAGTCCAGGCAGTCTTTCATCAGCAGATGAACATGTTGTTTGTACTTCGGTTCGGGTGCAAGTATGTACAAGAGCAGTTCTTCCTGAATGAACGCACACCTTTTCCCAGCCCTGGCAGCACCTCTGGGCCTCCCACCCCCTCTGCAATAGACAGATACAAAGAGCATTGTGTTCAGCACACCCCTCTGGGGAAAAGAAAAAGGAAAAAAAAAAAGCCACCTCTGATTTCTGGCATAGAGCGGGCTTGTTGGAAAGTGGAAATGCACCCAGGTGTAGTCATACTGCTCCAGCCTGGCTGCCAGCAACACCGACCTGTGTAGGAGAGACGATGGGGCTACGCTGCCTCCTGCGAGCGCTTCCCGGTTATCAGCGAGGTGAAAATAAACCCAATTGTGTTCATGAGCAGCTCCCCGCAGTGCTAGCGAGCAGCCGCCTGCTCTTGATCTGTGTGCCATTCTTGCTGCCCCAACTTGCCTCCCAGGCTGCCCCGTGCCAAGCCCTGCTGATTTCAGAAAGTTCATCAGGGCTGGAGAAAGAAGCCTGCCCCCAGCATGTTCCCCAAGGCTGAGCTCTTCCGCTTGGTAGCAGAAGATTTGGCAACAACCCCAAATCCAAGCCCACACATATGGATGGCCTCCCTGCACCTTCTCATCTTTTCTCAGAGCTCAACGGAGGCCCTGGTCCAGGCAATGACTGAGAAATGCTGCTGACCTTCATCAGATGTGGGACTGTGTATATCTGGGGCAGTGGTGGCCTCCACAGGAGCGGGACTTTTCATGAAATTAAATCCTCAGATTGTTGTGCAGGTATCTGCGATCAGCAAGGCTACCTGTGTCCTGGATACCTCTCCTTGCTGCCTGCTGCCTCACCACCAGCTTTGACAAATCTTTGCTGGTCGCAGCTCCACGCTATGACACTTCCACAATGTCCATCTTTGACCTGTGAAGAGCCAAACCTGCCACCAGGTGACACTGGGCTGCTGTGACAATGGGGGAGTCTCACATCCCAGGGAGCTGGACCTGGTTCCACTGGGTTCTGAGCTGCCCCAGCTCGAAAGTCTGCACTAAGACTGGCAGAAGGCTGTCACTGTAATACTGCCATCTCCAACTTGACAGCACCGTGCCAAAACAACAGAGATGCCCCATAAAACTGTATGCAGAAGGAAAAAAAGAAAAGCCAGCCCATAAAGGAGAGTGTTTTGGCCATTACCAAGGGCTTTTGGAAGCAAAATCACCCGGTCAAGAGTTTCAGAAATGGCATGCAAGAGAAATTGCTATAAAAAAAATCACTTTCCTTACTTGTGCTCCAAGTTACCAACTCTAGGTATGGCAGTGGGATGTTGAAAGGAGCCTTGTCTGTTCTAGTTAATATGAAAAGCTCTTAAAGGTCACCCAGCTTGCCTGAGACACAATGAACTGGCTGGCTTTCCATTGTTGTTATTTCTAGGCTGAGCCTATAGCTTCATATTTGGGAGTTCTTAATCAACCCTGTTGTTTATTTAGAAATAAAAGTATATTGACATCAAAGAGGCAGTTATTTTGGGCTTTAACTGTCAGAGTGATTTGAAGCTGACAACACGAAGCCTGGAACTATTAATATCTTCTGTTGGGCCAAAAAGAGAGAAGGAGGGGAAAAAGTCTCAGGTCAATTTTCTGCCTTTTAGGGGCTATTAGTGGTTCCACACAGGAAGCCAAAAAAAAATTATATAGTACTATAAATTCTTCCATAAGCCACAAAACACCACAAATTTGCAGCTAATAAACCTTAAGATGCAATAAGATTAGAAGCTTGGTGATGGGACATTTGCTAACTATTTCAGTCCCATTGCAAACTCGAGATGTCACTCTGTTGCCCTGAAGGTCGCCTTTCTACAGCCCCTGATAAGGACTTGTATTTCCACCTGTCCTTGGCTGGTATCTAACCAAGCTGCCAGTGAATTTAATTACCACTGCTCCTAGCTGTGGCCAAATCAAGCATTGGGAATGATTTAATTGGTAGCCTGAAAGCTCAAGGGCTCTGTTATGACAATTTAGCTGGCCAGAAAGCTTTACTGAGATGCCTCATATCAAAATCATGGCTTGTGGTTAAGCAGGGGCTGGGAAGAGTTGCCTGGTTAGTCCAAAGTACCAAAGGGAAGG
>VWPW01001992.1:0-24201 GCA_013389825.1 Crypturellus undulatus | reverse complement strand
GTACTTGGTGACGGCCTTGGTGCCCTCTGAGACCGCGTGCTTGGCCAGCTCCCCTGGCAGAAGGAGCCGCACCGCTGTCTGCACCTCACGGCTGGTGATGGTGGAGCGGTGGTTGTAGTGGGCCAGGCGAGAGGCCTCTGCCGCCAGGCGCTCAAAAATGTCATTGACGAAGGAGTTCATGATGCTCATGGCCTTAGAGGAGATGCCAGTGTCAGGATGCACCTGCCAACAGGAGCCAGCACTGCCTCAGCCTCTCCCCAGGCAGTGAGGCCCCTGGCCTCCACAGGACACAGCCCCCACCACCATCATAGGGCAACAGCACCTCCAAGGACCCACAGTCACCAGGGGCTTGAGCCACACACCCTTGCTTGGTCCAGAGGGTCCCACTGCCACCCACCTCAGAGTTGCAGGACCCCAGGAAAACTCCACTGCCAGGAGAAAAGTGTCTCCTGCTCCAACACCCATACAGATGGCTGAGGCCTGGAGGACTCACAGCTGCCTCCACAAGCCCCTTCATCTCCCCAGCACCACACTGAGTACTTATAACCTGCAGGATGAGCAAGGTTTGTAACACTCAACTCATCAGGCCAGGAGCATCTGCTCCTGCTCCACCATCTCCCAGCAATTCATCCCATCCTCTTCCTGAGGACTGAGCCACAGACCAGAGATCACCTGCTGTTCTAGATATCCTTGGAGCTATCTCCTCCAGGGGCTGCTCTCTCCTACTCCTCTCACCAACCCCCTACCTAATCACTCTCTTTTCAACTCAGTGAAAAGCAGGTGCTTCTCCTCTCTCATTGTAGTGTTGGTGAGTAAAAGCAATTCTACTGTTTCTTCTTGAAACAGTTTTCAGCTATAGGGAAGCATTTCCTCACCTGCTTCAGTACTTTGTAGATGTAGACTGAATAGGTTTCCTTTCTCTTTGGCTTCCTTTTAGGCTTCTTGTCCCCAGAGGAGGAAGCATGGCCACACTTCTTCTCAGTACTCATCACAGCCTTTCCTAGAGCCAGCTCTAGCAGGCCACCCCTGCCTGGCTCTGGGGTGGTTATATAGCACAGGCAGCAGATCCCTCCCTGCCACAGGTGCAGCCCCTGAGCAGCGGGAGGGAAGGACATCTCTCCTTGTGCCTGGTGACAGCCATCTGGCCTGAGGAGGAGCCTCTGGGTACCTGGTACAGGAAGAGGTCAGAGCTGACAGACAGGTCAGGGTAACAGGGCAAAGATGCAGGCTAGGGCAGCAGTGCCCTGTTCACATGGGTCAGGAGTGCCAGAGCGGAGCTGTTCTGAGGGTAGGCCCATCCAGGGCATTAACAGGAGCAGGGTTCTACTTTAGTGGAGGTGGAAACCAAAGCAGTGGGGGTGTTGTGTCTGGAATGAGATGGTGGGACCTCTTCTGTACTGTGAAGCAGGTAGCAAAGTCAATGGCTGCTCGGTAATGAGTGGGACCATTAGGGATTGAGCAAGAACAGCATGAACATCCCGTGCGGAGTTTCCCTCCCTGCTAATTGCTGTTTGGCTGTTCTGGGCTTGAGAGTCCCACTTGCTCCATGCACAAGGGCTCTCTCAGAAGAAGATAGGAGCAAGGTAGCAGGAGAGAGAGCCTGGTGCCCTGAGTCATGTTGGACATGTCTTGGAGAGTAGTGATCACAGTAGTGACGGTAATTACTATGCAGAAATTAAGCTAAGCTGGGGGTGGGGGGGAGTAAGGGAACAGAGCAGAAAAGTGAGCAAAACAGCAGCATTTTCTATTCCTTAGATGCAGGAGCACAGGAAGCCTTTCTCTCAGCAGGCCCTACTACTTTTCTTGTGAAGGGTTATACGGCAGATGGGACACTGGCAGCATGTGCCACTGTGCTCTGCCCCTGCTTGAGGCACCTCATGCTGCTCACACAGCCCATCATCAGCAGCTCACATCTTCCAAAGGACTCAGGGAACTACTATGCGGGTTACACTGCCAGCGCTCCTGCAACCAATACCATTCCCATGAATTCACCTTTATTCCAGGCCTGTCCTCATGGAGAGGCATCTGAGTGCTTACTGCAAGTGCAAATGAACATCATTGTGAAAAGCTGGGTCCAGGTGTTGTGGTAGGGCCACTTCTTCCACCCAAGAACTGAACTATCAGTGACCATGCAGAGCAGGCTGGAACAGTCACACTGGTGTGTTTATTAGGGATGAATGTGGTTGGTCACAGAAGCTGGGCAGTGAGGACTGTTCTAGGAAAGGGAGCAGCTTATTAAGCAACGTCTACCAGTGTCTGTCAAACTGTGAGAAAGGAAACAGCATTGTCCTCACTTTTGTTTTTTAAGGGGCTCTGCATAGGTCAGGTATGGCATGGGCTTCCTCTGGGGAGCTGGTTTACAGGGCTGTGATAGCCAAGGTCCCTGTGGTCTGGAGGGTTGCTCACTAACCCAAGAGGAAATGATTGATGCCTGGAAGTATTTTCCACTGGTCATTGCACACAGGCATGTGTCTTTTCTGAGACTGTTTAGTTTAGAAAGTACTGACAATGTGTCTAGTTAGAAGGAAATGCTAAGCAATGATTGGATAACCAGCATTAAGTGCAAGTGGTCATTATATAGCAAGGAGAGAGGTTCATCCACTGAACAATTCCCCAGATTTGGGGAATTAGCCCCTTGTTCATACTTCTACACACAGCTATTTCAATAGATTGCAGGAACTGGAGGCTGAAAGCTGGATGCTTGGCTTAACTCGTTGCTCTTTTCACAGCATATGGGTGAACTCTCAGCACAACAACGGCTGGGAGGCCCACAGCCCCGCACTGACAACAGCATCTGTCACTTTGGGCTGTAGTTCACTCTGGACTACGAACAACAGTAGCAGAGTAGAGGCTCTAACCTCTAATCTCTTTCACAGAGCTCACCAGCCGAGTTGCTAAGGAGCACTTTTCATCACCATTTGTCTAGCTCTATGTCTGGTTTTGTGTACAACTAGCTCAGCCCTAGCTGAGACAGTGTAAGATGTGGCTGCTCTGGCTGACGGTTGCCTTTCCCACAGCAATCAGTAACCCAGGACACACGCTTGCCCTAGCCGCTTTGGTGCAGTCTAATGAACTGTCACCACAGATCAGGTTTAAATCAAGGCTGAAACTCTTCCTGCTTAAGTGTGCATGCAGGTGCATTACCATATACTGAGCTGCCCTACTAATCACTCTCTCTGCAGAAGGAACTAACACCTTAAGCAATAACAGCCACTTTTGTTTTGAGTGGCAACAGAAAACTCCTACTGTATCAAAGCAGTCCACAACTTGGATGATTCCTTTGGAAAAAAAAAAAAACAAGTTTTCTGCTGAAAAAGTTGGAGACACAAATAATTGGCACCTGAGTATTCCAAGAAAGTACAGCTACATTTTCTCCTGAGCTTCTGCTTTTCTATAAACATGTGCTGTTGGGACATGGCAGTGGTTTATATGAACTTTTCAGGTGACCAGTGTGACCATTCTCATATGCTAGAATTAAAATGATAAACCATGATCACAAGTATTTTGATCTTGCTACTTTTTTTTTGAAGTAACTTTTCATTGTTTAAAAATACAGGAAAAATGTATCTTATTCAAGAAATTATTCAAGTTTCAAGCTTCTGAGGCACAAGGTAAAGTTTAAGCACCAACTTTTATAAAAATTTGGTATTAAGAGCAAAAATAAATATTAAACTATCTTTGTTCAGTTTTGCTCAAACATGCAAGGATCAAGTAATCTCCCTATAGAATCATAGAATGCCTAAGGTTGGAAGGGACCTCTAGAGGTCATCTAGTCCACCTCCCCTGCACACGCAGGGCCACCTAGAGCACAGTGGCACAGGGTGGCATCCAAGTGGGTTTGGAAGATATCCAGAGAAGGAGACTCCACCACCTCTCTGGGCAGCCTGTGCCAGTACTCTGTCACCCTCATTGTCAGAAAATTTTTCCTTAAGTTCCTGTGGAACTTTTGATACTTAAGTTTGTGGCCATTTCCTCTAATTCTGTCCATGGCCACCACTGAAAAGAGGCCAGCCCCATCCTCCTCACCACCTCCCTTGAGGTATTTAGAGACACTGATTAGATCCCCTCTCAGCCTTCTCTTCTCCAGGCTGAACAAGCCCAGCTCCCTCAGCCTCTCCTCACACGGCAGATGTTCCATGCCCCTGATCATCCCTGTGGCCCTGTGCTGGACTCTCTCCAGCAGCTCCACATCCCTCTTGTACTGTGGGGCCCAGAACTGGACACAATACTCCAGATATAGTCCAAATATCCTTAAAAGTCTCATATTGGACCCATGTAATCAGAAGAGTATATACCTCAGCTTCCCTGTTGCAGAGAACATACTGATATTTAATAGCTCTACTCTCTATTTCTAATTTTGAATCCTCAGAATAATTTAGGGATGTGTCTGTTTAAATAAATGAATAAATAACGAGTGGCTTGGTCCCTTTTGTCATCAGTTGGAAAAAAAAACACCCCAAGGGGGTGCCCTACCTCCTTATACAGACACCCAGCCACACGCACACACTCAACACTGGCTAATTTTCCCCACCATGCCACAGAAACTAGTATAGCTCACAAAACAAGAGGAGACTGTTCTTCCCTCTTTATTGACTGAATTCTCAGGCAGATCTGTTAATTACACTGTTAAATAATAGTTAAAAACAAACCAAGGCCAGAGAAGTTTGAAGTGAAGTATCTAAATGGAAGCAGAAATTGGGAAGGAAAAGGTGGGAAAAGCTGGGCTGGGGTCTCCACTACAGCATCACTGCAATCCAGATAGCCAATTGCCACTGCTAAGACCCCAAGCCATTAGATTCCAAGGCCTGGCTCTAGCTGGGACATCATCTAAATATGGAAATGTTGCCCAAATGTAGCCAGATCAGGAGAGGAGATCCATCCAGATGTGGAGGCGCAAGGCAAGTCAGGGGGAAGCAGTATTGCAGCAATCCTAGAACATAGCCACAGAGATAGCAGCAGAGTCCCATTTCAGTCGGCGGGTGGGAGGTCACATTGGCCATTGTCAGTCTCCACAGAGAGCACCTCGCCGACTGCTCTACAGCTCACACATTGTGGGTCTTTTTGGTGAGCTGTGGATCCTCATCCACCAGCTTTGACTTGAGATGTTCCTTGTAGGCGAGAATGTCTCCTTGCCACTTTGTGATTGTCTGCTTCTCGCAGACCCAGATCTCCTGTGCAACCTGAAAACACACAAGGAGAGGGAGGAGAGGTCCATAGTACAGTATTTCATAACCCTATCAAAGTGATAAAATTAACCAATATCTACCCTCTACCAGTTAGTAATGAAGTAGTTTAACAACTTTCACACATTAAACTGTCAAATAGAAGTATCTGAAGTATCTTACACAGTGTTTTCTAAACAATATACACTTCAAGATTTTAGAACCAACAATCTTTGACCTCTCAGCATTTCCTTTTATTTCATGAACTAAGAAAAAAAATCCTTTCTTTCCAGATTGGGAATTGAAAAGGCAGTTCTTGAGCTGAACTGCTTGCACAGAAAAATAGATTTCTCTCCAAATTTGCAGAAGAAAACACAGCTGGAAAAACAGTATCTGACATTTCTATGTATGTGGAACCAAGAACAACTTTCCTTACCTCTATAGTCTCAGTCACTGAAAATTCTGGTAGAACTAATCCAGTACCATTAAAAAAATATCTAATTAAAAGCTCCACAGTGTATCATGATTTCTACTGAACTTATTCTTAGCTTTTCAGTTTATTTTAAAGTGACTTTTTTTTTTTCTAGACTACATAACCACTCAGCATGAACACAGCAGAGAAACCATATCCAGCAATTTTAGCTTTACACATTGTTTGGGAGTGAGTTAGAGCAAACCACCTGAAAATACTTCATTTCAGTGTCTCTGCTCAGAAGGGGCTAGAAGTGTTTTGTCAAAATTCACTACCCTCCTTACCTGCTGGATGAGCCTGAAGTCATGGCTGACAAGCATCATTCCTCCTTCAAATTCATTGATAGCATCTGCCAGAGCATCTATTGTTTCTATGTCCAAATGGTTGGTGGGTTCATCCAGGAAAAGCATGTGAGGATTCTGCCAGGCCAGCCATGCAAAGCACACCCGACACTTCTGCCCATCAGAGAGGTTCCGAATGGGGCTCACCTGGCAAACACAGACACTGTTTACAGACCTGCAGGTATCCTTATAGTACCAGTCCCTATATTACAGCACTGACCACAAAATTTCAAGATTTCGATCTGTTTGCAGCAGCTACATGACACAAGGGGACAACTGCACCAGGCTTACACCTAGATTAAGTTTTCTTCATCAGCAGGACAATAGGATATCCAGGGCTTCTGGAGTGTCCATGAGATCCAGTTCGTGCTAAGGGTTCCAAGGAACAATGTTACTACATCCTAACACAATCTTAAACTTACTTTCAAATTCTGAAGGGATCAGTGGAGAAGAACAGTACAAAAATCAAGGTTGAACCACAGAAGTGAGAAAAAAACCCTGATGTATGTGATGCATGGGAGTATGTCACATCTTGACAAATAGCATCACTGGAGAACCTGTCCTCTTGCCTGAACCAGGTAGTCCCCTCTCCCAGTTCTGGCAATTCTGCCTGGCATTTACCACAGAAATAGAGACAAGCAAAAGTTGAAGTTTCTGAGGAGGTCACCCATTCCAACCCACACATTGGTGCAAGACAAGGGAAGGTCCTACAAACAACGTTTTATGCCCAGTTTTAAATGAGGAGATGAAGAAAGCATTTAGAAGCTGCACTGTGCAGTGCCACTTGCTGTGTCACATTGTCAGACATCAGTGGAGCAATAGAAAATGCGGCAGCTACGCTTCCCTAATGAGTAAAAAGCTAACTCCAATAGGTTATGCTCACCTGCTGCTTCCCTGTTAGACCATATCTGCCAATGATTTTTCTCATCTCCTCTTTTTCCTTGATCTCTGGGTAGCATTTCATCATGTACTCCAAGGGCGAGAGGTCTAAGTCCAACTGCTCTTGCAAGTGCTGACAGAGAAGAAAAGAGATCTTCAGGCTACACAGGCCATTCGCCTCATGACTGAGAGCATCTCCCTACTTACACCTCTCTGATACCAGCTGAACAGCCAAAAAGAAGACACGGCAATTCCACTCCCAGTAAATCCACTGTGCTGAGCTATGAAGTAAGGAGTCTCCATATCAGGGTGCTGCTTCAGAATAGCAAGCTCATTCAGCACTAAACACAGGGCACTCTCTCCCACAAAAGCTAAGAGGCTAAACAGAAAGGACATAGCAAGCCTCTTTTTAAGGGAGGGGCTTTGGTCAGAGACCATTCAGCCAACAGAGAACAGTTGTTTCCCTTGCCTCTGGGAACAGAGTGACAGCAGTGAGAGAAGCTTAAGCAGAAATGGAAAGGCAGGGTTCTCTTTCCTAGCTGCTTTTTGCTCAGTATTTCATGTGTCTGGTGTCAACTGTACAGAGTACCTGGTGATATCTGCCGATCTTCACATGCGAGTGCTTGCGAATCATCCCATCTGTGGGCAGCAGCTAGAAGGGGGAAGATAAAAGCATGAAACTGCTCCTTCTGCAGTACACAAGAACAAATTGACACCAGCCATTTCTTCCCCAGCACAGTAGTAGAACTCTGAAAAGCTGATGTGAGAGAAAAGTCCTGTACTGCAGCGAGATCTTAGATTTCCAAGGCCTGACTGGGGTGCTTGGCAAATAAACGCAGCTTCCCTGGAGACTGCCCCAAGACTAAAAGCACAGAACAGTTAGAAAGTGCAAGGAGCATACTTCTCCTGTGAGCAGTTTGAGCAATGTTGACTTTCCAGCTCCATTGGGTCCAACAAGAGCTACACGGGTGTCCAAGTCGATGCCAAACTCCAGGTTATTATAAATCCATGCCTACAAAATACGAAGATTATGACACATATTATGTCTTTCACTATGACCCAGAATATCTGTGCTGTACCTGGAAAGCTCTGTTCCCAGTTGATTCAGTATGAACACTATCAAGAAGTTTCATCTACTAGTAATATGCTGCAACCTGATCAGATTGCTTAGTCAAAAGCCTTACATCTGAAAACAAGACAGACACAGAAGCAGTGTCCATACAATCCACGCAAGAGTTAGGCATTGCTGCACATGCCACGTACTCACCCCATCCTTACTGTACTTAAAGCTGACATTCTGCACCATGATGACTGGAGGAGGGATTTTCCCACATGGCGGGAAATAGAATGACAAAGTCTGTAACACAGAATATCCACTTGTTAGACAACCTGGAGTACAAAACAGCCCTGTTACACCAGGATAACTGTGCCTCACTACAGTCTACAGACCAAAGCTCCAGCCTGACAACTTAAGAGGCCATCTAGCAACTCACTCAGATTTACTCTGAGTAGTTGTTTGTAAGCCTGTTTACTGGCTAATGATGCCATATTTCTCTTCCCTTGGTTCATATGTGGATTTTCCTCTTCAAACAAGGAGTGGTTCTTCTCTGAGCATCTTCCCCATCATCTCCCATTTTTAAACATTCATTTCTGTGTCTGTGAAATGCCCCTATTTGTGTGACAAATCTCCTTCTCCTCCTTGGAAGATTAAGACTACTCTATCTACTCTTCAACCTTTCACTGTCCTCACTGCAGTCACCCTTCTGGCATTATGAAGGGCATCCCATTCTTGCTTCTATGTCTATCAATCATTCTTGCTGTCAGCTAAAGCTCATATTACTTATCAGTTCACAATTCTGATCTCCAAACACAGTATCATGTCTCATCCTACCTTATCATTCACCACTCTCTCTGTTAGGCCGGAAGCCATCATTTTTTGAAGGGTTTTCTCCTTGCTCTGGGCTTGCCTGGCCAGCTTGGCACTGCCATGACCAAATCGTGCAATGTAGTTCTGCAACAAAACACAAGTTAGCCTGAAAGCCACAGTGACAAGGTTGAAGAGGTACAGGGTCGCTCACATGTATGGTCAGAAAGATGTTCAGGCAGCTACGCAGATACCTTCATGTGGGCAATCTGATCTTGCTCCCAGTGGAAACGCTTCATTTGATTTTCCTCTAGCTCCAAGCGGGTCTTTACATACTGATCATAATTTCCCTAGAGAAAGAGATCATAGAAACATCATGTATGTCCCAGAGTTCGGCTCCTCTGTTTTTGCTGGTTGTCCGTGTGCCATTCACTCACTGTGTAGTACTTCAGTTTGCGGTTGTGCATATGGATGATGTTGGTACAGACACCATTCAAGAAGTCCTGGGAGTGGGATATCAGCACAAGGATCCGCTTGAACCTGTGGCACCATATAAGCTGTTAGAGACAAAGCCAGGTAAAGGCTTCTTGCTTGGCAGCCCTGACAGTGGCAACGGACAGACACTCATACGAATTGTCTTCTCCATAGCCAAATTATGAGCAAAGATAAACAGGCTTGGAGATACTGCGGGAAGTCTGGATGACACACAGCTGCAGAGGACAACCATCATTTGGCCATGACGGTCTTCACCATATGTACAGGAGTCCCAATCTTCATAAACAGTTAAGACCTGGCTGTCTTGCAGTGGTTTACAACTGCTCTTGACACAGAACCCATGTTGGGGTCATACTCTTTACAAGTTCCAACCTCTGCTGCTTACCTTCACCCTACTAGAGCCTACTGATCTCTTAAGCACAATATGCATGGCTCTAAACCTGTAAAATGACTGTCTAATGTCTCACCAGGAGAGGTTCAAATTACATTCCTAAGGCACCTGACTAGGAGCACAAGTATACAAAAGTTTCAGCTGATGCAGCTACTGAAATAACCTCTGCAAACGAAAAGCCTTTCTCAAATGCTTGCATCCAGCCCTTTTAATTGCCAACTCAGATAACCTAAACTTCATAACATTCCTGAACCTTTGGTCCAAAGTATTACTACTCTAACATTTATCTACCAAAATGCTTTTCTGACATAGTAGAAACAGATGAAGCTGGCAGACTCACATACTCCAGTTCTGCAAAAACTGAGGAACAATACGCAGAAAAGTGAGCAGGCAGACTGGTCTGTAAAGTTCATATTGCTAGTACAGCATGCAGGGCTGCTACTGGGGCTGCTGGGTCCCCTCCAGCTTTCAGAAAGTAGTTTCTCCAGGGAATACAGACCAGCATTTTGCCTTTCTTCACTAAAAGAGTGTCAGGGACTTATTTTGTATTTGATACCCTTGCATCAAAAGCCCTCTGTAGAAACGTGTAGCGGTCAGCACAGTAAGACATCACTGATACGGCAACACAGTCATGCAACCACTAGCACAACAGACAGTTACTCCTGTGGTGCTTGCTCACTGACCAGCTCCTCCCGCAGGGAAATACAACCCATGGAACCAGGAACTCCTTCATGCTTACGTTTTCAGCTCTTCCTCCAACCACACACAAGCATCCAAGTCAAGGTGGTTTGTGGGCTCATCTAGCAGCAGCATGAATGGCCGAATGAACAGGGCTCTGTGAGGTGAGAAGACATGACAGGGTAGGGTAAATGCAGGCACTCAGAATCTCCCTGCTCTTCTCCAAGTTCCTGGAAAGAGTCAGGAGCAGATAGGCACTCTCCCAAGAGAAAGCAGGCAGTACACCACTCACCTAGCAAGTGCCACCCTCATTCGCCAGCCACCACTAAAGTCCTTCAGCTTCTTTCTCTGCATGGCTGGAGTGAACCCCAAGCCATGCAGGATACGGGAAGCCCGTGCTTCTGCCTTGTCAGCATCCAATTCCTCCAGACGTTCATACAACTCCATGAGCTTTTCACACTCCGCTGAAAGACAGTCTGCCTGTCAGCACTTTTACCAATAAAAGGCTCTCACCCGCAGGCCCCAGCTGGGGAAACTCATGGCCTGTCTGCTTCACTACTCCCACGTCTAAGAGACTCCCTAAGAAGTTGCATGGGATAATTTCACCTAAAGAAGTGGTAGAATCCTAGCGGACTTTTCAATTAGTACAGGGCAGCTGGGAAAAAGAGGCACTGTAACATGCAAAACCTCTGCCAGGGAACCCAAATGATGCTTTTTCTTGACTGGGGAGCAAAAGTAGAGAAAATGTCCCTTGCCCACAGAGAATCTCAGGAGCTTACCATCTTCATGAGCCAGACGCTCTGCTTCTCGTTCTAACATGGCCCTCTCCGTATCCACCTCCATCACACATTGTAGAGGGGTCTTGTCACTGGGAGGCATCTCTCGGGTCAGGTGGTAGATGTCAATGTGTTCTGGGATGGGGACTTCTCGTTTCCCAATAGCTGACAAGAGCATGGATTTCCCTGTGTGCAGACAGACGCTCCAAAATTATTCATTGGGTTCAAGAAGATTCAAAGTAAAAAAGCCTAGTTCAAAGCCAGACTGCAATCTCATACTCCTCACAGTAATCCCTCTTTCTGAGTGGGCGTGTAGGCAGGATAGTCATCATGTCCCAGGTCTGTCTATCAACCTTTTCTCTGGTTTCTAGCATTTACTATCTCCATCTACCCAGCTTTTCAGCACTACTGAGTCTTCTCTGAGCTTCAAAACACCCATTCCACCAGGCCCCACAGCTCACCAATGCCGTTGAGGCCGATGAGGCCGTAGCGCCTTCCTGAGTTCAGCTCCAGCTTTGTATCACTCAGCAGCTCCTGGCCATGGAAGGTCAGCGAGAGGTTAATGATGTGCACATCGGTGCTGTTGGGATGAGAGGCCAGCACTCCTGTCACCGCACGAGCAGCAGCTTTCTTCAACTCAAAGTCCTCTAGTTCCTTTGTAAGAGCATCCACCTCTGCACATAGAGACAGACCAAGATGTTACTAATTTACAGGCATAAGCAAAACCAGAGCCTCTATCCTGATAGGCCCAGAACCCCTGGAAACAAACTCTACTTTCACACTCCTACAGAAAAGTTAAGGAAGTTCAAGGGGTTTTAAGACACCTTTTTTTTTTTGTTTTTTCCTCTCAGCTCAGCACATGGTTATACATGGTCTAAGAGCAGTTTTCACCTAATCTATAAATAAAGCCTGACCATTAGAAGTAGCTGCCAGAAGAGTTTGCCTGTTGCCAGAGCAAGAGGGGACTACCACTCTCTGCAAGAAGGCCTGGGATGGGGGAGCTAAGCTGTGCGGTGCCTTAAGGAAAAGCACTGGCATAAGGTGAATTTAGCTAGGAAACAAGTGACAGGAAAGAAGAGAGAAGGAGCGCTGGGAGAGGCCAATTCTCAAGAAGCAATCTGCTACTTTTTACAACTCCTCTTACAACTTAAGCGGACATTTCCTGCCCTGCTGATCTTCTTCTGTCCTGAAACTCTGAGTTACAATCTGACTTTCATTCTTTGGGCAGACCCTGTCATTTGAAGAGAGAAATGCCCTTGGGCACCTTAGCGAGCTCCAGCTTCCCAGAGCAGAGATTTGTTCACATCTCGGGGTTCAGATCAGTGATGTTTTTACAGCCAGGCTGGTATCACTAATTCCTAACAAAACCAGCCAAGCAGAAAAGTTACTATCACCTTGCGGGAAGATACATGCTGGGCAAGGAGGAGCTGCAGACCATGCTAACACGGGCCCCCTTTAACAGATCTTGCAATGCATGCAGAGCACTTGCATAAACAAGAAACCAGATGACAACAAGAGAGCCAAGGAAGTTTTCTGTGACATGCAGCTATTTTTCAAGGAGCAGCAGGGTATGTATTTGGTGATCCACTTACCCCACTGCCCAATTCCCACAGCAGTGTAGCAGCCTCATCGAGCATACCCAATGGCCCTGCAGCTAGGTCAAGGCCAAGCAGCAGCCCCGGGCCCAGTGCCTGCTGCAGCAACCTGAGCCACCTGCACCTGCTCTATTGCGTTAGTCCCTAGTAACGTGCCCACCGCTGCAGGCGGAGCGCTGCCTGCCTTGCCAGGCCAGGCCGGTAGCAGGGCCTGGACTGGACTGGACTAGCCGGGTCGGGCCCGGTGGTCCCAGCCCTACGTGGCGACCACGGCGCACTGGGCCCAGCCCCACCCACGCGGCCCGCGACTCCCAGGTTCTACCAATAGGAGAGCGGCATGCAAATTTGTGGGGAAAGCGCGCGGCGATTGGCTGCGACGCGCGGAGGCACCGGGCCAGAGCGGGAGACCCCGGGGCCGGCGGACAGCGCGGGCAGCCCGGCCTAGCCGGGTCCCGCTCAGCACCGCCAAGTCCCACTCAGCCCCGCCGCAGCCGGGGGTCCCGAGAGCACAGAGGCTGCAGAGGTCGGAGAGCTCCAGTTTGGGGACCCGGCAGTTCCCATCCAGGGCATTCACTGCCTCTTAGAGACAAATAACACGACGAGGAGTGACCTGGTGTCTTTGCTGATGGAAACTGAACTCCTAGGCAAACAGCTCAGGAGCAATAAGGACCAAAAATGAACTCTCTCCCCTCAAGCTTTCCCTTGCCTGTTTCCTTTGGGAAGACCAACATCTGTTGGCAAAGTTTCCCTCATTAAGCTCTCCAGACTCCAAAGCTTGGCAAACCAGAGCTGCCCCAGAAAACCAGTTGCACAGGGATCTGCAGTGGTATCAGGCTGACAACAATGAGAGCTGAGCGCTGAGGCACTGTAGTGGCTCTTGGAGCAGAGCTGTGGCAGGGCGTCAAGTCCCAGTAAATCAGGACAGTATCTGCAAGGGGAATGGCTCCATTAGTACTGTCTACCATTATTCCACAGACTTCAGGGAGAGCAGTGAGCGCCCTGATCACCAGCTAGTGGACGCCACCACACAGGTTGCAAGGTCCTGCCTGGTGCCAGGAGGGAGCACCCTAACGGGAGAGGCAGTAGCTGGCCTGGCCCAGCACAGTCCCATGCCACCTGTAACTTTATCCAAGGAGCAAGGAATGTTCAAGTCTCCTAATCAGGCACCTCCGGGGCTGCCTAGCTGAGCCAGACAAGGACACGCTGCCACACGGCCTCCCAGGGGAGCGAGCGCTTCCACTACCAGCGCCTGGCCCAGCGTGGCGGTCCTGGCCCAGAGCCGCGAGCCACGCTCACCTGGTGCCATCGTCCCGTTGATCTCCGGGGGCCGCGCATCCTGCGGCTCTGGGCCCGCATCGCCATTCTCCTCCGCGGCGCGACGGGGCCGCTGTCGGGCCTTGGCCGCCTCCTTTTTCTTGGCCGCCTTCTTCTTGGCCAGGTCCGAGGGCATGGCGGGACGGCGGCTGCGGGACGAGAAGGGCCGTTAGGCCGCGCCGCTCCCTGCTCCGGCAGCGCTGCGCTGCGCGGCCCAGAGAACGCGGCGCCCCGGACCCGGACGCAGTCCTGGCCGAGGCCGACCTCCCAGCACCTCCGCTCCCCACGGCCCGACCCGGCCCGGCGCGCACAGCCCCTCACCGGCGACTCCGCGCCTTCCTTCTGTCGCAACAGGACAGCTGCTACCGCGTGCGCGCGCTCCACCCCCTCCGCATCGGTGCCCAATAGCGACGCGAGACGTCACCCAGGCCGGGGCGCTGACGTCACTCTGGGAAACAGAGTCCCGGCTCTCTCCCTGCTCTCAGCGGCAGTGGGAGAGTACGGCCAGGGCACTGCAAGTCCCGGCGTGCACCGCGCCACGCGCAGGGGGCGCGGCCTGCGCTGCGTCACGCGCGAGCGCGCGCAGGGTGGGGGTGGGGGGGCGGAAGGGGTGGTGGCTCCCGCACCATAGAGGTGACGGGCACCAGAGGATAGAGCGGCGGTACCACCGAGCCACAGTGGGAAGCGGAAGCGTGTGTGGGCCGCGATGAGGCGCCTGATGTGGCAGCGGCGACGGGGCGGCTGAGCGGGAGTCACCGTCCCATCCCGCGCCGCCGCGGAGCCCGCCGCCCGCCTCCACCGCCCGTTGCCCGCCCCACCGCGGCGGCCCTGAGGCGCCTCGCGGCCACCATGCGACCCGGACACCGGCTGCCTGCGCCTCGCCGCGGTGCTGCGGGCCGTCCCCGGCCGTAGCGAGCCTGGCGCAACCCCGCCATGCGGCTGGCCGCTTTGCTGGCCGTACTGCGGCCCGCGCTGCCGCTGCTGCTGGGCCTCTCGCTGGGCTGCAGCCTGAGCCTGCTCCGCGCCGCGTGGGGCCGGGTCGAAGGCCAGGGCGGCTGTCCCGGCGCGGGCCGCGAGGGGTTCCCTGGTGGCGGAGCGCGACTCGCGGCGGAGCGTGAGGCGCCGGGCCCGGAGCGTGAGGAGTTCAGGCCGCGGATCGTGCCCTACACCCGGGACCCCAGCAAACCACACAGGAAGGTGCTAAGGTAAGAGTGCATCCCTGCCCCAGGCCTCGGCAGGCAGGGGATGGGCTGGGAACGGCCATTTGGAGCGTCCCTGGCTGCCTTGAAGAAAAGTCCTGGAAGCAGGAAATGCTGGGGGAGATGTGGTAAACACTGTACACGGGCGTGAGAGAAGTTATCAGAACCAGTCCCTTACAGGCAAGGTGACTGGAAATTTATTCCTTCTTTTATTGCTTGCGACCAACAAGCTTTGAAGAAGGATTTGATGTGTTCTAATCAGTCGGTTGATTAGCGAAATTCTGAATGGTTAATAAAAACATGTCAAACTTAATAGTGGTTTGTTCCAAATTATTATTTTAAGGCTTACACTTGCACAGATTCCTATCTTGGATGAATTATGTGAGTATTCTTGAAGGTGGCAAGTAATTTTATCAAATGGAACTTTTACAAAGGAGGCTGTAGGCTTAGGGTTAACTGTTTTAACCATTGGTGAACTTAGGAAGAGTCTTTGCTGGAGTTGCTTCCACGAGCCTGGAAGCAATCCTGGTTTTTGTCATCCAGCTGTTTATGGTGTAGGCCTGTCCTTCCTTTACAGAACTCGCTACATCCAGACAGAACTGGGATTTCATGAGAGACTCTTTGTGGCTGTGCTGACCTCCAAAGCCACCCTGAACACGTTGGCAGTGGCTGTGAACAAGACGGTGGCCCATCACTTCCCCCGCCTGCTCTACTTCACAGGGCTGCGCAGTGTCAAGGTGCCCCATGGGATGGTGCTCGTGGCCCATGGGGATGAGCGTCCTATCTGGCTGATGTATGAGACCATGCATTACATGCACCAACACTTCGGTTCGGACTATGACTGGTTCTACATCATGCAGGATGACACTTACGCGCAGGCAGAACAGGTCAAGGCTTTGGTGACGCACTTGAGTATTAACCAAGATGTGTACCTGGGCCGAGCAGAGGAGTTCATTGGTGGAGATGAGCAGGCCCGCTACTGCCACGGGGGCTTTGGCTACCTGCTTTCCCGTAGCCTGCTGCTTAAGCTCCATCAGCACTTGGACAGTTGCCGCAATGAGATCCTCAGTGTGCGCCCAGATGAGTGGCTGGGACGTTGCATCATTGATTTCCTTGGCATCACTTGTATTTCCCAGCTCCAGGTACTATCTCCCTCCCCAGGGCGTTGTGTTTGCTACGTGTGACAAACCTATGTCCTTGTAGTCCCTGCTGCTCCCTAGATGGGCTTTCTGTGAACCTCTACAGCATGGGGAGAGGCTGCATGGGGTGCCAGCGTGGCTTAGGACCATAGCCTAAGTGGGAGAGGTTGGAGTCCATCTCTTTTGCAGCCTACTGGCAAATGATCATCCCATGTGTTAGGAGACAGTTGGCATAAAGAGCATGTTGGTACCAAGATGCCAAAAAAAAAACATGTAGTGGTTGGGCATGGACAGGGTGGGCAGCCCACTGTATGTTAAGACCCTGGGTGTTGCAGCCAGGGATGGATGCATGCCTGACATGAAGAAAGGCTTCACTGTGAAATCTGCAGTTCCAGGCCAGTTTTGTGACTCTTCTCCACTGCAGGGCCAGCACTATCACACTTATGAATTGGCCCCAAATGCCAAGCTAGAGAAGGAAGACGAAGAGGAGTTCCAAGCGGCTGTTGCTGTGCACCCTGTTTCCGACGTGACTCTCATGTATCGGCTGCACAAGCACTTCAGCAGGATCCAGCTGGACAGAGCATATCAGGAGATTCAGGAGCTCCAGGTACGTGGGTGAGGGATATCACTGGACGCTCTTGGGCCAAACAGGATTTCCTTATGTACAGCTTTGTGAGAGAGCATTACTGCTTCTGTTGTGTGCATTAATGTGAACCAGAGAGAAGCAGCATATCTGACATCACAATATCCAAAGCTGCTGATGTGCTGGTGTTGGGATACAGCTCTAGATGGGGAGATGGGGAGATGTGTTGGAAATGGACTAGGCCTCTGGAGAAAGCAGCAGTGATCTGTACAGGTTCTCTCTTGGTGCAGATGCAGATCAGGAACCTGACATCACTGACCCCTGCAGGAGAGGCAGGCCTGACGTGGCCTGTGGGTATTAATGCCCCATTTCTTCCCAAGTCCCGTTTTGAGGTAATCGGCTGGGACTACTTCACGGAGCAGCACCTCTTCTCCTGTCCTGATGGTTCCTCAAAGTGTGAGCTCTCTGGAGTGAGCAAAGCAGATGTCAGTGACATCATTGAGTCAGCCCTCGAGCAGCTCAACAGCCGCTACCAGCCTCTGCTCCGCTTCAGCAAGCGGCAGTTGCTGAACGGCTATCGGCGCTTTGACCCCACGCGGGGCATGGAGTATACACTGGATCTCCTGCTGGAGGCAGCGACCCAAAAGGGTCACACTCATGTTCTGGTCAAACGAGTGAGCTTGGTGCGTCCCCTAAGTAAGGTTGAAATCATTCCCATGCCGTATGTAACAGAGGCCACACGGGTGCAACTGGTGCTTCCCTTGACCGTGCAGGACCTGGATTTTGTGGCAAACTTCCTGGATATGTTTGCTATGAACGCTCTGGACACCCATGATAATGCCTTGCTGACCTTGCTTTTTATCTATCATCCCTATGATGCCCAGCGAGTCAGCCAGGTAGATGTTTTTGCTGGAGTCAAAACTATGGTGGGAGAGCTGGAGAAACGCTATGCAGAAGTTAAAATCCCCTGGATTAGTGTTAAAACTGAGGTGCCATCTCAAGTGAAACTCATGGATATAGTGTCAAAAAAGCACCCTGTGGACACCTTGTTCTTCTTAGCCAGTGTCTGGACAGAAATCAACATGGAGTTCTTGAACCGCTGCCGCATGAATACTATCAGCAACTGGCAGGTCTTTTTTCCAGTGCACTTCCAAGAGTTCAACCCTGCACTGGTGTACCGTGGTGAGCAAGCTGCTTCCTCTAGCACCGACTTCCTGAGGGATGGTCATTTTGATAGACATTCCTTCGCTGAGGCCTGCTTCTATAACTCTGACTATATGACAGCACGTACCAAGCTAGCAGCTGACATCCTAGACCAGGATGAGGTGCTGGAGAGCATGGAAGTATTTGATGTCTTCCTCCACTATTCTGGTCTGCACCTATTTCGGGCTGTGGAACCAGGGCTAGTGCAGAAGTATGCACTTAGGAGCTGCAATCCACGACTGAGTGAGGAGCTATACCATCGCTGTATGCTCAGCAACCTGGAGGGACTTGCATCCCGCTCACATTTAGCCATGGCCCTCTTTGAGCAGGAACAGGCCAACAGCACTTGAGAGACAGAGACTGAGACTTGAGAGACTGAGACATCACAAGCTTTTTAGCACCTTAACACTTGGCACTTTCCACCCTCTTCCCAGCCTGGCCATAGAAGAAGGGCATGATAGGTCAAGGGAAGACTTCCAAAGCCTTTCTCTGAGGCGCAGGAATGAGCTGTGGAGAGAGGCTGTTTGTTTTTTAAAAATAAATAAATATTTCTTTCCAAGCAGACTAATGTGATTATTTGCAAGTTTCATAGGTTCTGTACTTACAGGGCTTCAGTTAGGGATGAAGGATGTGAAACAAACTGTAGAGTCCCACTGATTTTAAAACACCCAATACTGTCGGGCAGTGCAGAGACGCAGTTAATGAGATTTATTTATTTATTAACTGGAACAAGATCAGCTTGGCTGTGCTACAGTCAGCACTGTCCTTGTACCCTCTTGTGTACTTGTGTCTCCATGCACTCCTAACACTGGCTGGTGTGGTTTGCTGCTGGTCAGAACTGTTCCCTGCACTTTGCCTTTGCTATGTTTGACTTCTCTGTAATGGCAGAACATCCCTTATGCTGTGTAATGCAGGAAGGGAAAGGAAATGTAAGTTCCCTTTGGTGTATATCGAACTTTCTCAGTTAGCTTAACAGCACAGTATTGTAATACCTTGTATGCCCTAGAGAGGAGCCAGGTGTTCTCTGAAGGTCCCCCAAAACTAGTCTTAGATTCTGCACCTGGAGCAAAGTTTTGTACTTGAAAATAATAAATGTGTCACTTCATCTTCCAGACAAGCAGATAGCATGACTAGCAGATTTAACAGTTTGGTTTCAACTTGATTACCTGATTTTCTTGAAAATCTGTTGAGTCTCTCTACATCTATTGAACTTTAAAGCTGTGAGCTTGTGCAAACATTCCAAAGGATGGAAAATTCTTTAGTTATCCCATGCATTTTAGTTGTGCTCCTGATTCTACCTAACTTCAATGTATGTGGTTTTAGGACCAACAGGTATATCCTTGGGCTTGCTACATGCCTGTCAGTGGAAGTAGGCAACTGTTGGTTTATCTTCAGTGGTTGTCAGTCCCACCTGAAGTTCAAGTTTTCATGTAGTCTATGTGAAATGGATGAAAAGCTAATGTTAGACTGAAAGCAACTGGAATTGGAAATGCTAATTTATAAATTTAGTGTAACTGGCATTACTGTCTAATAATAATTAAGGTTGTTGTACAGCAAATAGGTATTGCCAAAGAGCTTCATTTCAGTCATTTAAATTGCACAGTGATTTAAGGATGATCATAGGGCTATTGTAGACTTGAAAATCATTTGATTTAGGACAATGCTCTAACTTTCAGAAGGCTTTATAACTTCAAATCTCTCAAGTGAGGATGGGTTGACATATCAAGAAGTGCCATTTGTTTGATTTATATCAATACTTCTAACTAGGTCTTTGGGGGAAACAGTTCTCCGCCCAGTGTTGTTCTACACTTCAGTTTACTATCTGAAAGCACATTTAAGATTCCTACTCATAAAATCTTCAAGGCATAAGCATGAGTAAAGCAGAAAACAGCAAGCAAGATAAGATAACCTCAGAGAGCCCTCTGTAGCAGGCCATTCAAATGCTTTTTCTTTCAAAGCAGCCACCTGCAAGCTTTCATACCTGGAGAAAATGAAGACGTGCTGCTCTGCCAAAGAGGACTGCATTATAAATAAAGGTCTGAATATAACTTGACCGTGTTAATCGGAAAACAGCTTAATCTCTCAGAAGTTTTCACTTAGGGTTAAGACATGAAATAACAGAGCTATACAGATAGACACACTGTTGATCAGAGAGACCAAGAAGGCTCCTTGTAGCCCAGCTCTTGTTGAAGACTTAAAACAAGCAAACAAAAATGACAAAAGTTTCACATTTTTTTTCCTGGAGATTGGAAAAATATTTTGCAATTTGAGATGCAGAACTCTACTTAGAAGGTTCTGAGGAGATCCTTGCTGGTCGAGGAGGATTGGGTTAGGGATTATTTAGACAAACTGGACACCCATAAGTCTATGGGCCCAGATGGGATGGAATGCACCCAAGAGTGCTAAGGGAGCTGGTGGGGGTCATTGCTCAGGCGCTCTCCATCATCTTTGAGAGGTCATGGAGAGTAAGGGAGGTTCTGGAGGATTGGAAGAAACCAGTGTCACACCAGTCTTGAAAAAGGGAAGAGGGATGACCTGGAGGCTGGTCAGTCTCACCTCCATCCCTGAAAAGGTGATGGAGCAGCTTATCCTAGAGACCATCTCTAGGCATGTCAAGGAAAAGGTGATCAGGAGTAGTCAGCATGGATTCACCAAGGGAAAGTCGTGTTTGATAAACTTGATAGCCTTCTATGATGGGATGACTGGCTGGGTGGATGATGGGAAAGCCATGGATGTTGTCTAGCTTGACTTCAGCAAGGCTTTTGACACCATCTCCTGTAACATCCTCATAGGAAAGCTCCAGAAGTGTGGACTGGATGAGTGGACAGTGAGGTGCATTGAGAACTGCCTGAATGGCAGAGCCCAGAGAGTGGTGACAAACAGGGCTGAGTCTGGTTGGAGGCCTATGGATAGTGGTGTCCTGCAAAGCTCAGTACTGGGCCCANGATGACACCAACCTGGGAGGAGTCGCCAACACTCCCGAGGGCTGCGCTGCCATTCAAAGGGACCTAGACAGGATGGAGAGTTGGCCAGAGAGGAACCTCATGAGGTTAAACAAGGACAAGTGCAGGGTCCTGCACCTGGGGAGGAATAATCCCAGGCACCAGCATAGATTAGGGGTTGACCTGCTGGAAAGCAGCTCCGCAGAGAGGGATTTGGGAGTTCTGTTGACAAGTTAACCATGAGGCAGCAATGTGCCCTTGTGGCCAAGAAAGCCAATGGGATCCTGGCTGCACCAGGAGGAGCGTTGCCAGCAGGGCGAGGGAGGGGATCCTGCTCCTCTGCTCAGCTCTGGGGAGGCTGCACCGGGAGTACTGGGTGCAGTTCTGGGCTCCCCAGGACAAGAGGGACATGGAGCTTCTAGGGAGGGTCCAGTGTAGAGTAACAAAGATGATGAAGGGACTGGAGCATCTATTGTATGAAGAAACACTAAGCAAGCGGGGCCTGTTTAGCCTGAAGAAGATTGAGAGGAGATCTGACCAACATGTACAAGTAGCTTAGGGGTGAATGTAGGGAGGATGGGGCCAAACTCTTCTTGGTGGTGGCCAGTGATAGGACAAGGGGTAATGGGTACAAGTTGAAACACAGGAAGTTTCATCTCCGTGTGAGGAAGAACTTCTTTCCTGTGAGGGTGACAGAGCTCTGGAACAGGCTTCCCAGAGAGGTCATGGAGTCTCCTCTGGAGATCTTCAAAACCCACCTGGATGCAACTCTGTACTATGCGCTCCAAGTGTCCCTGATTGAGCAGTGTGTAAGTACAATCATTATAGAAAGGATACTGGGTTCTACAGAGCTTTTTTTTTTTCATCGGGTAGATGAAAGGCATAAGAACAATAACACCAAAACTAACTGCTTTAATCTGCAACAGGTATTTCCCAATGAAAACAAACACATATTTTCAATGATAAAACTGATCAGCCACTTAAATTACAGAGTAGTAAAAGTCATAATTTATTTAGCTTGTGTTACTGGAGGTGCATGTGAAATGACTTGTCATACAGAGGCAAACTGGATGGTCCCTTGAGGCCTTAAATTTCATTACTGTGAATACATAGTGCATGAACGTTTCAAAAAGAGAAACCTCAAAAAGGCTACTAAATGCAAAGCCAAAGACACTACTTCCATCACTGGAGGTTGCTGAATCACCATGCTGAAACACCATGAGCCAGGAAGACACTCAGGGAAGTATCATTATACGTTTTCTCTATTTTCATTTTCTGTTTCTAGGCATTCAGTGTTGACACAGCCAAAAATAGAGTCAGGTGGGCTTGTGATTTGACCTTGAACTGCCATTTTTATGTCACCAGCACAAAAGGATCTTTTTCAAAGACATGCTTCAGTTCAGTGAGAACTTGTGGACTTGGTACAAGGATCATGATACAGAACCTTTGGCCTGTACAGATAGCCCAGGAAGACAAATTGCCCTGTCATCTTTGGCCTCATAAAGTTGAAAGGATACAATGCCTTTTTAGTAGTTTACTTTGTCTTCAGCCATCATTACTCTGTTGTGTTCCAGGTTTGCTTATTCCTGTGTATGTATGTACACAGGAAGGCTACATGTATCCTTGTATATATTTCTTTCTCTTCCATAAATCTGGTATGGTGCCTTGGTCCTCTGGATGTCCTGGACAGGCTAATTACTCTACTGAAATAGTGTTCGCTGATCACAGAGCAATGCGGGGTTGCAAACTCAAAGTGTATGATCAGTTTTCTCCCCAGCTCTGGGATGCAGAAGGTGTGTCTCCAACGTGAGAGGGGATGTGCAGCCACTCTCATTTGGACAACTCTCCTTCTCCTGTCGCCATTCTCAGTGGGTGAGTTGTGTGTGCACAGTCCACTAGACGGCCGTGCACATCACTGCCACAGCTGCTGAGTGCTGGATTTGGCCACTCCAAAGTGCTGCACAGCAAACTGCTGGCACTCAGGAAGGAGAGGACGGCAGGCTCCTGAGGGCAACGGTGACCCTCTTGTCCACAGGGAAAGAGCATGATGGGCTGCCCATAGACTCACCCACAGGCGCACATTTCTCAAGGAAAATGAAGAATGTTTCTCAGTAGACTCCTCCATTCTTCACTACAGAACGTAGACTTGCTTTCAGAAGAATTTGCTGTCTGCTATTTGCCTTGAACAATACTTACATACGTATCATAAGTCATGTCGTATGAACTCCTCTGCTGCTTTTCCTCACTCCTTCCCTTAACTCTTCCTTCTAAATCACCTTTTTATCCTTCACTCTTTCCAGTGCTTCCTCAAACTCCTCCCGATGATTCTTTGAAAACGGACTTCATAAATATCTTCCACTGAATATTGATTAAATTGTTTTCCTTTCCTTTTTTATTAGTAACCGGGGCCCTATGGGGCGGTGTATGAGGGCCTACTACCCCACCAGCTCCCATGCCTTCACCATGGATGAGTGGTGATCCCGTGTCCCCACCAGCCGCCATATCCTCACCAGCTTTCCCACAATGGACTGGGTTCCCGCAAGAGGGCTAACCATGACAGGCCTAGGACAGCGGTTCTGGGCACAGACCCATTGAGTCGGGAACATGGCTCTTCCCGAGCTCAGCTCTGCTCCAGAACGACGGTGGTTCTGGATCCCACGACGCGGGGAGGCTGGAGGCAGCAGGCCTCACCCCCCCACCTCACCTGCCCGCGCTTCGTCCCCGGTAGCCCCGCGAGTGCCCGAGCAGGCGGCCCGGGGTCCTACGGCGGGTTCGGGCCGGCCCGGGTGACAGCGAGGCGGGCAAGGGGATGAGGGAGCTGAGGCGGCAGCGCACTGGGCGGGGGGCGCTACCGGGCAGCGCGGAGGCAAGGCGCTGAGGTGGCGGGAGGCCCCGAGGGCGGGAAAGGTGCTGAGGTAATGGGGAAGGCACTGGGGCGGCGGGCTCGGCTGGGGGGCATGAGCGGACAGGGTGAGGCGCGAGGCACTGGGGGACGCTGAGGCAGGCGCTGCGGGGACGGGCTCCGGGGAGAATGTGCCCGAGCTGGGGCGCAGCCGGCGCCCCCCCGGACTCGCCGCGCCGGGACACCCCCAAGCTCTGCGCTTACCCTCACGCTCCGCGGCGCGGCGGGCAGCCCGGCGCGGCCCCCACCTAGCAGACGCCCCTGCG
>VWPW01001989.1:0-16768 GCA_013389825.1 Crypturellus undulatus | reverse complement strand
TAGTAACAGAATAAGAGCTCCTAAGCCCATCTTTAGGGTAAAACAAAGCAATACAACTTGCATCACTTGCAGTAGTGATTCATGCCCATTTGTTGTATTTTACTCTGAACTAGAAGCATTTAGGCTGCCTGTCTCAGATAAGGGTTTTGTGATTTCTAGCTGACTGATGCTAACTAATAATTTGAGTCTGGAAAACAAGCTGTCTGTACATTCTGCGAGTGTGTGTCTCCCTCTGCCAATAAAAATCTTCCATAGTTAGGCTTTCTCTTCTCCTTGTCAGAACTTTTATCTCAGTCTTGTACGTATTGGAATGGTGGGTTTTGCAGGCTCATAATGGCAGGCATCAACATTTCTGTTTGCACTTGTTTCCAAGAAAGTCATTTTCCACTGGAGTTTACTTTGGCTTATGCTGGATAGTTGCTAGATTAAAAACCTTGCCTATGGATAGACACGAAGTAGTTAAAGCTGATTAGATAATATGAGCAACTTCTGTATGGCTGCTTTTATTTCCTTTTGGGTGGTTAGCGTTGCCTTAGCTAAATTCCATTCCTAGCTGACTGTGTTTAATCTTCATTATTCACCATTATACGACAAAGAAATGACCCGAATTTTAATAAATTTGTTTAAATTTACTGCTTAAACTTCTTGAACTGGTCGCTGTGAGGATCAAAGCTTAACAGCTGGCCATGGATTAGGTTAGATGTGACCTGCATTTTTTCTCAATTAGGATAAAGACACAGTGGTAATGGTTAGGCTGTGCTGTAGAATGAGTTATATATTGCTCTTGAAAGATGTGCATTCAGATTGTTTTTTATTTTTTATTGTTTTTGTGTGTGTGTGTGTGTAAGCTTTCATCTGTGAATCATTTCTGGTCTTCCTCCTTCTCTGAACTCTGGCCATAATCCTTTGACTGTGATACTATTCTTGTTTCCATATCAGCTAGTGATGCCCAACAGATGCTTTTGGTATGTGGTGGTGGGGGGGCTAGCTGTTATGGACAAAAAGATCTTAACTTCAAGCTCAAGTATCTTGTGTGACATAAAAGAAGGATAATAAGGGGAAGAGTTATGCAAGGAGTCTAAACAGAATTGCATTTGAGTTGTATTTTACTTTTAGAGGAGCATCTGCAGAGTTTTTGAGCAATTTTTCAGTCTATAAATCTGGAGTGGGTTTATAAGGAGGAGGTTTTACTTCCAAGACATAAAACTTCTTGTAACTTTTTGTTTCCTATCCAGGCTCAGATCTGAGAAAGTTATGGCAAAGATTTGTGAAGAAAAGATGCTCTCTGGGATGGTGAAACCACCTCTTGGTGTTTGCAGTGCTTATAGGTGCAGGACACTGCCTTGTCCATCAGCCTGTAAAAGATTTGCCTCCTTAGCAAAATATGTTTTGTGGAAGCTGAAAAATTGCTTGGTGACTGGTAAAGGAATCAAGGAGTGTTTTTCCTAAAGAAAGCAGTGTGTGCTAAACATGGACTGGAAAAATCTTTCCAGGCTCTTTTCCTTGTCAGGAGTTGAGTCTCTAAGGGAGGTATTGCCTTTCACTGACTCCTGATATGTTTAAAGAAGGAAACTAAAGAAGGGTTTTTTTCTGTTTTTTTTTTTTTTTTTTTTTTTTTTCTTCAAAAGTAGTCGTAAATGTATCAGAAAAAAACTTGATCCTCTCATGAAAGTTTTTCACTACCTTCTCTGTGCAAATGGGTTAATTTCAGTTTGCAAGCAGAAACCTGGGTTCTTAAAATGTTCTGCAGTGTGTTTTTCATCAAATCATCATCAAAACACCTATGCTCTTTCAATTCTGCACTCTTTCAAATGGCATTTTAGATAATCTTTCAGCATGTATTCCAGAATTTGAACAGGTTTTATCTATTTTAAAAGAAGTTCTTCTCACTTTTCATAAGCTATTTTATTCTACTTTTACAACTACCTTGTTTTCTACCTGCAGTAGCACTTACTGTACTTTATATCTGGTCATATTTCTGCCTTCTATGCTACAGAAACCATGAAGATCCACTAAAAGAGGACACTGGAAAAGAAGCTTGAAAAGAAGTTTTGTTTTTTAATCCTGCACTGTACATAGTAGACCTACATCTCTGACATGCTTGTATACTTTGGCTTCATTGATCTCAGCATGGTATTGCCACGATTAACTGTATCCAATCTGAGGACTCAGGGCAAAGGTGAAAGGGTATTTTCCTTATTTACTTCAATTTTTTAAATAAGAAACACAGTTATTCAGCACAAATCAGGGCTATTCTTCACTTCACAGATTGGGTATAGGCCAAGATAAACATTTCTAGTCGTGGTCAGTTCTGCAGAGATAGGAATAACCTCTTTGAAAAACTTGATTTTGAATGACTATGCTGTAATAAAGTTTGAGAGCTCTGGGAGCTTGTGCTATTTTGCAGTTATAAACCAGATGTGAAGGAGGATGGCTGGAGAGATTCCAGGCAGAAGTTTACTATGTATCAAAGGGCAACTGAACAAGCTAAGAGACTTTTTGAAAGTATTTAAGGGGAAAATTGTGAAATCTTTACCATTAAGGTCATTATCATCTTGTTGTTTTCTTGTCTTGCTTTGCTTATTACTTTTCTTCCTTCCTACCAGCCAGACATCTGAAATGTCTGGATGTTAATACAGGAAGAATGAGGAACACGCAAGAGGAGCCGAAAGTCTTAATACACAATTGGCATTACGACTTAATTGACGTAATGAAGACTTGTGGGATAACTTCTCTGAGTGGAATATTACTATAATAGGAAGGGCAGATAAGAGGAAGACACATGTTGTTCTATAAATCAAAGGCGTGTATGTATGGTTTGGAACTCAGAATGCAGAAGCAATGGGATGTGCTGAAAGTCCATAGATGGTATTTAAAGGAGGAAAAAAATCACTGCTGTGTTGGTGCACTTCACCCCTCCAAACCTGGAATAGCAGGTGCTTTTGTGAATAATTATAGTTTCACTCAAAGCACTGCAATTGTGGTAGGCAGGATTTCCCGGAAATCTTTTGAGAAAAGAATATAGCAAAGCAATTACCATCTAATTCCTAATGTTTTTGTTACAGCTTTCCATTACTGAAGGCTAAAAATACAAATTAGAAGAATTCTGTCTAAGCAGTGAGGTTTTCTTGAGAAAATGCGGTATAACTTGTGTCAAAATGATGGAGTTATTGTGCTTTTAAGGGAAAGAAAGAGAACAGCCCAACAGAAACTGTGAACTTTAAATAGCCAGACTTCAATGCTCTTTGCCATTGCATCTCTTGGGAGGCAAGTTCAAGGAAAATTAAGTTATGGCAATTTACCAAACAAATGAGGGCAAGAGCTGAAATGCAGATTAATAGCAATCATAGCAAACAGGGACTTGCAAATGCATGTCTCAGTATATGTTATTCCCCCAAATACATGTGTCAGTAACAGAGTAACCTGGTGTTACATGGAACAGGAGGATACAGTATTGGGTGAAGGTGAACACCTGGCATTTCTTTAAATTTGAAGAAAATATTCCTTGTGTTTTACATGTACTTGAATATGTCAACAATTTATTGTCACCTTTTTGAAATATTTTGGCTGTTTCTGAGTCAAGACATATGAATTTATATCCCTTAAATTGCAAAGCCAGAAAAATTTCTAATGTTATAAGAACTGCTTGGATTTAAACATGCATGTATTTTAAATTTATAGATAAATTACAGCAGTTAGAGAACAGGTATACTCTCTCCTTTGTGCTCTTTTAGTTTTACATCATAGTGTATATAATAGAGTTGAATTAAACCTTACCACTTAAGTTGTTTTTTGAAATTACACCGGCTTGTTAAAGAAGTGAAAAAAATGCCCTGAAGTTCTAACTTTAAGTTACTAGGAGGTATTAGGTTTCCATTTTCCAGTAATATCTTTCTAATTTCTGTTTATATTTTGTGGGTAGTTAGTGGATTTGTTTTGAGAAGAGAGAAATGAAACAAAGAAAAGTCTCTTCCTAGCCAGTTCTTGGAAGCTTATGTTTAACATTTACTTTATATTTATTTATTTATTTTTATATTTATTTATTTTTAAGAGTTCAGATTATTAGCATGATGATTTTATGGCCTGGGAAGAAAGAAAGATATAATGAATATCTTTTTCTTGATTGTTAAAGCAAATATGCCATATAAACTACGTGGTTTGTGACAGAAGTAGCATAATGAAAAAGTTTTTAGCAGTGCATATAATGTAGATAATTTATGAAAAGATTTTCTTCTGTGCTAGATAGTATCAGGTTTTATATCATTTTCAGGTGTTTTTTGGGGCTGTGAATTAAATTCGTGCTAGGTATAAGTGTTGGTGTTTTGTTTTTTTTTTCTTTTCTCTTTTTCCTGTCCTCTTTTAAAGTATCTGTTGTAGTCATGTAAATGATTTTAGTTCACTAAGATTAAGTGATTGTAGTCACGTAAATAATCACATTCTAATCAAATAGTGAGACAGCTCTGTTTGCATTTCGGAATTCTGGCTCCCACTTATCATAAATATGTGTATAGCAAAATGTGTGTGTTTGTGCACAGGCAACTGTGTGTGTTTATGTCTCTATATGAAAATGCTTAAATGTGACATCCATCACAGATCTGTTTTCATACTAAGCTCTCAAAAAGAAAATAGTAGGATTCAGAATAAGTTTGTGGTTAAAACTGTGCATTAACTTTATAAACAAATTTCCAGAGAAGTTTGGAGTTTTGTTATATTGCTGGAGCCAACAATTTAATGCTAAACAGCAGACAAAGTAGGATTGCAGAATTGGTTTTTTAAGAAATTACTGCCTGAAATGAAGGCAATATTCAGAAGACTCAGTGATTGTGCACACTGAGAGAGATTTATATTTAAGGAGGGACTAAAAAAAATATTATGTATGTTGGAAGAACAAAACAGGCGGTAAGATTATTCCTACCTTGAATATAAAAGGATAATGTAGAAAGTAGTATGAAAACCTAGACTTGTGGAATTTAAAATTCAGTTTGCCTTTGCCTTGGGCTGATTCCATCCACTACTAGGCAATGCAATGAGCGATGCTAAAGATAGTTACATTGCTTTACTTTCTGAGGACCTACTTATGGGCCAAACTGTTGTTTGGCTGCCAGAACTAAAAAGTAAATTTAGCTCTGTGCCTGATGTAGTTTTTCAATCATATATTTTATTATTTCATTATTCTGCAATTAAGAGACATGAGTTTAGAGGCTTTACTGACAAACACGTTTGCTTTCCTCATATAAGGATCTTCAGTATTTCAGATTAATCGTGACATTAAGGGACCTATTAAGATCAGCTCGTGACATTTCTCTCAGCTGGAAAAACACACCTTTCTGAAAGGTCAAGGACACGCAGAAGGACGAGCTCCAGTTTGTTTGCCTGCCTGCGGCTGAGCAGTGAAGCAGGTTCCACTGGCTGGTGCAGGCAGTCTGTGCTCCTTCATCCTGCTTGCTTTTGCATCCACAGCTTGGGAACGTAGGTGGCTTAGAAGAGCTCTGTTTATAAGGGGTCTTTAATGCCTAGACTTGTAATGTGGATTTCTGTTCTTCTGTTGCTTTTAGGAGATATTTAAACTTTTCATGCTTAGATTTTCAGGCTAAGCATTTCTCTTGCATGTGAGGATTAATCTAGTCGTTGCTCTTCGGTTATGGGCTAGTGAGCAAATTCTCACGCAGTAAGCCAGCCAGCACACATGCTGAATGTCAGGTTCTTCCTGAAGATCACAATGCAAGCTCTGTGTGAAAAATGTAAGGGAATTTAACATTGTCTCATTTAACATTCAACAAGGCTAGTTTACTCCAAACTAGCGCTTAATTTAGAGTAGACAATATTCTGCAATTTGGCACAAGTACTAACTGCAATTCTTTGGTGTCTCCTGATAATGTGCACAGCACCAATTTCTGCTCGTCTCAATGCTCATTTGTAGTGAACTGTGCAGCTGCAGAGGAGATGAACCCCAGAGCCCTGTCCTGTACCTTGTGTAGGGTGCCTCTTTCCAAGTAGACGGGGGGATGAAGCTGAGCCCACATGACCTGTATTTAGGCTAGTTGAATAAAGGTGAAAACCAGAAGAAATAACTCTTCTGTTTGAGAGGCAGTATTATCATGAAGATAATCTCAAATTCAGCAGAGGGTTTTCTGTACCAAAGGTGTACGCCTCCCAATTTACATCTAACTTGTCTTTTCTTCAATAATCTGCTTGCTTAGTGCTGCTTACAGCTTCTGGTTTTAATTCTCTACTATGTGTTGAACAGCAAGTCTGGGCATGTAACTTGTAGCTAAAAAGTTATTTTCAAAGCTTAAACCCTCTACCTCGAAGCCTGCTTGACACTGCATGTTTTTCATAATGGTCTTTCATTTTTTTATATCGAATAGGTAACTTGTAGCTTTGAGAGTGAGGGGCCTTTAATCTCAGTGATGATTATTTCTTGTGGCTTCTGTGATTATTTTGTCACATTAGAATTGTTTTTATTTACAAAATGAAAATTCTGAGAGAAGCAGGAGTCATTTTAAACCAAGAAATACAGCAAAACTCAGTCCTCAGTCTGCTTCTCAATTTCTTCTATCAAAAAAGGAGGAAAAATCCAATTAAACGAATGGTATTTTGGCTTTTCATTGACTTGCAAAAATAAACTTTTAGATATATTACTTCTATATCCAAAACTAGATGTTTATGCTGGAATCTGTCATGAATGATCTAAGAAAAATCCTATTGACAGCTGAAAAGATTAGAAAAATTATGATATTATGAAGCCTGTGCTAGCTATATTTGTGAAAACTGCTGTCTAGATGGATATAAAGATAGAATAAAATTCAAAATAGTACTTTAAACTTGGACACAGCTATATTATTAAATTTCTCTTATCTCAAATTAAAAAGTGTCTCAAGTGCCCCTTGTATACTTAGTCACAAGTTTTTTTTTTTTTTTTTTCTAACCCAGGACTTTTTTTCTGTAACAAATAGAAAGTTTGAGTAAGCAGAAATATGTATTTGAGCTATATTGTAAAGATTCCTAAATTTGTTTTTCTTTTAGATCACATTAATCTCTCTTATTTAGAGCAAGTGGGCTTCATAGACATGGACTGTCAATATAATTAAAAATGAAATTCCTTGTGAAATGAAAGTCTACTGTTCCTAACAAAAGTTGTATTTTTTTTTTGAAACATTGGGTAACATTTTTAGCAAACTATTTCTAGCTCCAATCTTTTTTTGATTAAATTTAACTGAGAGAAGAATGTCAAACTCCTATTTTTAAAAAATCTTTACAGTCTAATCTAATGGAATAATAGCCTTTCATTTTCAAACCTCGTATGTGAAGCATAAAAACAGTTTTTAGTTACTATAAGTAATTTCAGAGTAACAAGTGTCTCATTTGTGGTATAATTTAAATAAATGAAGTGATATGAGTTTATTTTATGAAAGCAAAGATCTTTGTCAGTGTAATACTTATGTACTTAGAGTTTCCAAACTAGGGATTAGCCAGTTGACCTTGACTGTCATTGACATGTGATAAGAATATAAAGCAGGAGAGTCCTCCAGACAAACACATTAAAGAATTTGTCTAGCATCCAGTGCCTCCTACCTATGCATTTAGTTATTGGGCAAAAAATACTAAAGTCATAACCAGTGAGATTGTTTTCTCAATTTAATTGCCACCTTTGATTTTGTTCTGTGCTGTGACAAAATTACATCCAGATACGACATTAACAAATTACCACACTTAAATGTTTTCTTTCTAACTTTTTACAAATCTTTTCATCTGCTCTCAACTCTCACCTCTATGAAGAGTTCATACTCATAAACATCATCCTTAAATGGCACAATTTTTAGCCTTGCATAGCAAGTTTCAAGGTTTGTAGTTCACACAGCTCTTTGTAAACAGGCATTTATATGCAGTGTGTTACGTGTTTTGATGCTGAGCCAAACTCTGAGCTTGGCTGCCTCAATCTCGCTTTATGCTGGACTTGTTCCTCTGAAAGTGCCTTGACATGACAAAAGTATAGATTGAAGTAGTTTGGGGTTCAATGGACTTAATGCATTGTGAAAAGTAAGAAATATAGGCAGTATTAAGTATGAACAGAAGGAATGGCTTCTATTCATTAGGATGGCTTAAAAAAAAAACATAGAGTACTTAAAAATGGTAACCCTGTGAGACGCAGGGGAAGAGCTGCTGTAAAAGAAAAGAAAAATAACATGCTGAAGGGGACAGTGAGTTACTTGATAATGCTACAATAGGAGAGCGTGTTATTGGATGCAAGACAGAGTGCAAATTAATGACAATGGCAGTTAAATCATTTCTAAAGAGGATAGTATATGTCAACTTCTAGGTACGATGCCATTTTTAAGCAGAAATATCAAATAAGAATATTGTGTACAATAATTGCATCAATAAACTCTTAACAGAAGATTGTAATGGATGTAATAGAAAGAAAGGAAAGATGTCCACTTTACTCTGAAATGACTTACTATTGCTATCCCTTCTTAATTGTATTATGAAATGAGGGGAGCATGAACACTTTTCTGCAGAAGCAGAATTCAAAAGTTGTAGAAGTAATATATCACCTCCTCTGTCGTGTTTTCTATACTGCATACAGAACAACAAGCAGAAGCACAGAGGAAAAGTTTCAGCATATATATGAGAGAATAGCGCAAGAAATAGGCGCCTGTACTTCTAGAATAGCAGAATTCTTTTTGGAAGGGATGGACTTCTGTAAAATAATGGCTTTTCTACAACCTGTAGAAGCCTAAGAAATATGACTGGGACAATATGAATATATAGTTTCTAGTTTTGGAGAAACAAAGCAAGCTAATGTGGCGAAGCAAGTTTTTAAGACAGCTCTTGAAAGAAAAGGCATCCTTCAAAAAGTTTAAATTGTATCCAAATGGGAAAAATAATAAATTATAAAATCTGAGGAGCTACATGTAAAAATGTCATGTCATGAGGCAGTCCGAAAAGACAATAGGAACAAAGGTATGAAGGTATAAAATGTTGTAATAAATCTCTTCAGAATCACGAAGACACAGTGAATGGAGTCGGATAATGTGTACAAAAGGATCATTTAGCAAAGGTTTAGTGTAGGAGGTTTTGGTGAAGCTCTTATGACAGAATTTTCCTTCTAGAAGTCATGAAATTCTCAAATTTAAGTCATTATAGATGATATTATGAAATAGGTAACGTAAAGAAGGACAATGGACAGAAGAATTCTAAGGGGACTCGGGGATTAAATCTGAATTACCACTCTGAACGCAGAGCAGAGCTTGGTGCTGTTCAGCAAACTAAAATGATTCAGGAAAGGAAGTGAAAAGTAAGGTAATGAAGTGTACAAGTTATTTGGGGCATTGACAATTTGCAAAACAATGTAATGAAAATAGCAGATGAAATTTGAAATTAAATGTGAACTGATATGTGTTGGGTCGTTGTGGGCAACAAGCTTAAAGTTCCAGTATGAGCTCTTGCTGAAGATTAAGTGCATAGAAATGATACGTTGGGAACAAAAGTGTAGACAGCGATATGAGCTCGATGCTCAGAAGCATACTTGTAGAGCGCTTAAGTAAATGTTACATCTGGTCGAAGTTAAGGCAACACATTTGTATTTGTTGTTCTCCTAGCAGGACAGCTGAGCAACTTTGACTGTATGTTTACATATATACTTATATATATGTATGTATATATATATGTGTAAAGTAGGAAATATTCACTTGATTAAAAATAAATAAATAATATTATTCCTAGTGTTTCAAGGGTGAGCACATGCTACTTTTTTTTGTGATCGCACTTGGTCATTAGCCTTATACGTGAAGCAGGGCTGCAGGGACTTTGACAAGGGACTCTCTTGTTTTGTTCAGTCTTTCTTATGACTCTGAGTACTGATTCAGCCTTAGTGCCTGGCTGTGAGTACCTGATATTAACACCTAAGTGTCACAAGTAAAATACTCATATTGGTTTGTGTGTTTATAAATGCATTTATCAAATATATAGTATTAAGAAAAATATAGTTCATAGAAATATTTTTACCCTAAATATCTTAATAGTTTTAAAATACGTGAATCCAGAAAATTTGTCTAACTCCAGCCCAGTGGCATTATATGTGCATGTAATGAAAATGATTATAGGGTTTCCATTTTCTTTCCTGGTTGTTTCTTCCCAGCCTCAACACCTGACTCAATTCCCCAACTTTCATATCTTTCAGCTCTAGGGCCTTTCTTCCACATTGGAAAGAAATGAGCATTTATGTCTGTAGGGATGGAAGTCACACTTAATAACGAAAAAAATCCACCAAGTTGTCTTTAGCATCTCCATTGAGGTCATATCATGTTCTGTTGGCTTTTTAAAGCAGCATCATGAAGCCAACTAACCTTCATTATGCACATGCAAAACTACATAGTATCAATACCTTGGTCATAGCAAGGAACTTTGGAACTTTTAAAAGTAGAAGTTACTTTAAGGAACTTTTAAAAGTAGAAATTGTCTTGTAGCAGCTGCAAAGGGTCTCAGAATAAGTTTCATTTCTTGTGTTCTAATTGTTGGAGAAAGTATGTATGTTTGTTAACTGTTTCCTAGCTGAGCAAGTCTGTTAGCTTGTGGGTAGATTTAGGATTAATACTTGTAGGGGCGCTATTTTTAAAGATCATAGCAGAAAATATTATTTCTTCTTGAAAATAAAAATGGTCAAAATTAGTTTTCTGTGAGTGTGATGAGTTCATGTATTTTCTACTGAAATGATATTTTGATATTGCCTAAATCCAATAGCAAATTTGCCATTTTCTCCAGGTGAACAGAAGTTGTCATTGTCTGTTGCTGATCCTAACAGAAGTTACTGAATTAACAGGAATTTTCAAGGAAGCACTAAAACAAAAACTACCGTGAAAAAATAGTGTTTGTCATTCTTAAATGCTGTTTTTATGAAGCCTTCAGATTATTATACACATATTATTATACAATATTATACACAATGTATTTCTCTGGAGAACTCTGAGAATTCTGAAATATTGACTTAGTAATATACTTTGGAGACTGTAAGGGAAGAAGAAATGCTAAGCTTCCTCTTGACAGTACAGATAAGTTTCATGACCACTTGCTCTATCTTTTGTCAATGTAGAGCGCATGGAATGCTCACACTATATTTTTTTAAAGAACGTAAGCATATAAATATCACATGCATTCTCTTTGCTTTTACTTCACTTTTTAAAAGTTTGTCTTTTCTAAAATAACTAAAATACTGGAGGTTTTGGTACTGTCATTCAATTGTCAACATCAGTTTATAGATATTCATTTTCTTTAGAACAATGGATTTTTTTTGACATTAATTTGCACTTTATTTAAGTTGGTCCTTACTGAAGGAATACATGATTTCTTCGGCGAAAATCAGACTATATGGAAAATGTGTGATATTCAGTGAAGGGAAGTAAAATCTAGCTAGTCAAGTTTAAAAGATTTCTGGGTCAGACTTTACCTAACAATAAAAGAAATAAATGGCCAGTAGAGTGATAAAAGCACATTGAGTTGAATATTTAAGTATATTTTCTCATAATTCTTTCTTACATGTAGGTTTCTTGTGTCTTAGTCAAAATCTTCTATATGATTTCATTCATAGTGAGGAAAAACACTGTATATGTAGAAATACATTCTTATGCTAAGTATAGAAAGAGCAAATAGAAATTTATTATGTGGTCTGAAGAGGGTGGACTTAGCTGCATTCATATTTTGGGACATTTGTCCTCCTCATGCTTCTGACTTTTGTAAGTCTGTTTCACTTGTCTAGCTCACTTACAGTCTGTTGCTCTTGAAAATATTATCCACGTGCCTTGTAGATTCCCTTGTAGAGGGCCTTTGCTCTTTTCGGGTTTGTGGGTTTTTGTTTGTTTGTTTTGTTTTGTGTGCTCTTGCTGGGTTGGAAAAGAGCACCGTCCCTAAACATCATCTCCAACTGAAATTAAACAAACCAACATTAAAGTGTTCCAGAATCAGTCTTGGTCACTGAATGAGTCATATACACCATGGAGAGAACCTGGGGCCTGTGGGTTTCTTATGCACAGTTATTGCAGAGGGACTGTGCTTTGCTTGTCTTTGAGATTAAAATCTGTAAACAACAAACTTTCTCAGAGCAATGTCAAGTCTCTTATGGCAGATGAGAGAGACAGGTAGATAATTCAACAGATCTCTAATCCCCTGTGATGGTGTGTTTGTTTTTCCATCTTTTTAACTGAAAGAATATTGGCTGTCTTGTCTGCCCAGAACTGTTCAGAAATAGAGCCATGTCAAAGATGCACTTTAATAGTTCTCCATCTCACTCATGAGAAGAGATGTTGGGTGGCAACAGGGATCAAGACTAATCTTAAGGCCTTGTTACACCTTGCATGGAAAGATTTTAGGCAGTTGTTTTAGGTGTCTTTCTAAATGAGGAGTCTTGTCAAATGATAACCTGTAACTCTTATGTTTGTAATAAAAAGAAAAAAAAATTAAACCTAGAGGTCTGATACAACTCTGATGTCTGGGGTATGGAATTGAGTTAAATAACAATAAAATAACAATTTAAAAAGCACCATAATCTTGATAGTTGCTTGTAGTCTATTCCAAAAAATGAGTTTAGAAGGACGGTCCCTTTTCTCAGATTTAGATGAGTACCTAACATGAAGGAATTTAGCCAAGAATTGGCAAACATGGCATGTGTCCCTGCAGATCAGACTCCTGCTGGAAGGCACATCTTGCACTTAGCTGATATTCATTCTGGGCATAGGACATGGTAGATGGGCAGCAGTTATACACAAACTGTAAATAGGTTGAGGTTATTCTGAGTTGTAAATAATAATATTAAATTGAATAATAAAATAAAAAGAGTCTAAGAGTCTAAAACGAGTCCTTGGCAAACAGGAGAGTATGTATGCTGGTTTGTTTTTTGAGATGTTACATAGCGATATCTTCACCTTCGAATATACTCAGGCAATCTAGCTGAATTTTTAATACTTCTCTCTCTCTCTTTATTTTTCTTTTCTTTTTTTTTTTTTTTTTTTCCCCTCCTCTGGTTTCTTGTAATCTCCTGAAGTGAATGATAATGTTCTGCTTGTATTCTGGTTTTGGTTCAATGGCCCTCCAAGACATTCAAATGTCTCCATAAGATGCATTTAGAAACAAGATACAAAAAAGAAACTGTTCTAATTTGTCATGTCACTCCGGAAGCTGTTCACAAAAATATATATATATCCTGTAACAGGGATAACCCCGTAGAAGCATGTGCATTTAAATTGGCCTTTATTGTTTAACAGCTAAGTAATAATGAACGTGTATGGGGACATGTGTCTGGATGATGTGGAGTGGCCTTAAATTCTCAGGTTTATTATTTAGGCTCAGAAAAGTGTTTTAAATTAAAGCCACTAGCTTTTTTCTTTCTTTGATGTTCTGTGTTTGACAGTTTCTATTTTAAAAGTAATTATTAAGGCTCAGAGAAAAGATGGTGAAATTAAAACACAGAGAGCATCCTATGTAAGGTCCGCTATGAATATCTCCTCTTTTCTAATTGTTTTGCTCATGGTTTGATCATATTTGCACCTCAATGTAATCTCTAAGGACCAAATATCAACACTCTTAAGATTTTGAGAACTGATGGTGGAAAATTGGTCTTCAAATAATTACTGATATTTGAAAAAATCCCTAGGTGGAGTGATGCATCTAACTATTTTTATGCCTGAGAGGTAAGTGCATAAGTACCTTGGTTTGTGAATTTGCCATTCTGGTATCTTATTCTCCTTCTCTCTTTTACTTTTTTTTTTCCTCACAAATTAAATTATATATTTGTTTTTTTTTGCACAGATTTTATTGTTTTTTGATAGGAGGATGGAGGGAAGGTGATAGGTAGGATTTTTTTTTTTTTTTTTTAAAAAAAAAAACTAAAATTACAATGTTGAAACCAAGACTGTATTTATTTAATTTTATGTCCTTTTTGTCCTGTAGCTATGTAAAATATAAAAAGTAATGTTAAGAAACAGATAGCATTAAGGTCTTTTTTTTTTTTTTTTTTTCCCCTCTGTGGTCTCTTGATCATATCCTGTGTGCTGTTTACTGAACCGTGTCATACCTTACTGAAGTGGTTCTTATGTCTTTTTCATATAAAAAAAGTGTGTGCACAAGCAATACGCATATTTGCTTTTTTTAGTGGATCAGTAAGTTAAATACTGTATTTTTTTAACTGTGAAGACAGCACAGTAGCATGTGTGCGTGTACATACATCGTGTAAGGAAAATATGGGCTATTTCCTCAACAATTGACTTTGTTTCTCTGATACCATATGTTGCCTATAAAAAAATATATATAAATAATCAAGACATATGTACTATTTTTCTGCATATATAGATCGAGTTTTAGAAAATAAATCAAAACATTGGGTAATGTATTGAAGGCCTGCTCCTATGTTGAGATGAGCTTTTGGACCTCTGCTCATGATGTTCTGTGTGGTGGGAGATATACCTGTGTGTGTGCATATTTGCATGAATGTATTTTGCTCTTAATATAGAACTAACATTTATTGGTTTATTTTCTCATGATGATAAATGATCTTTCAAATTAGATACTTCAAAGGCTTTCAGATAGAACCTAATCATTTTCAGCAATGTTAGCAATACTACTCTAGTGTTAGTTAACCTAGAAAAATATTTCTTGTACCTGTAAAATTTGTGATGTGGCTGCCCATGAAGAAATAAGCCATATCAGTAATTTTGGTGGTATTATTGAGTCTACATTAGGAACTTTTTCTAGAAAGCTCCATTGGTCAGAAATTGCTATTTGCCTCATCGTGGCTGATGGAGCTAAGGAGAATAGTGTCTGCAGAGATGTACCTAGCCCACATGAAAATATAAAGCTTTCAGCTGCCTCATCCTAGAGCCGTATGAATTTCCCTTTAACTGCGCTCTTCTGTGATGACTGCTCTGCACTTTACCCAGAGGCTGATGAATGCTGGCTTTCAAAGCTGCCTTGCCGTGTCATTATCAGTAGTCAGGGCTTATGCTTAGTTATTATTGTAATACAAAGGCCAATTTGTCAAACTCTGACATCTATATAAAATTACCCAACTGCTGGTTTAAGCATCCTTAGGCACCTAGATTTGAGAATTACTCCAGCAGACTTTCTTCTCATGGATTTAGCATATGTCTGTGCTCTGAATTGTGTTCAAATTAACAGATGTCTCGCAGATCAGACCAAGAAACTGGCTAATACCAGATAAAGTCTGTTTCATTATGAAAAGCAACAACCAATATCTAGTTATATTTCCGTGGCAGAAAGCTCTGTCTCAAATGTCTGCAATTTTGTGTAATTTTGGGGGTTGGCATGCATTTGATAGTGACTGGAAAACAGCCACTGTTAGTAGATGTACTTATTTTGTGGATTATATGTTTCGATCTAACTATTTTATATGGTTTAGTGGAACATGAAACATCTGTGGTGTGTTATGAATATTTGTCACTTTCATGTACTGTGAAGCAGCAGCCTATACCTGGATGTTAAGCAACAGGCAAAGACCTTGATGCTAATTGAATTAATTTTCTTTCAGTATAACAGCTGGTACTTGAATGGTCAGAAGTGAAAAACACCTACTCTGAAACTCGCACAACACTCCGGAGTTAGAATCATCATGAACAAGAATACCTGCACTCTTCACGGCAGGAGTAAAAGTGTAAGTAGATGGTTTTGTTTTCCTTGCTTTTATCTGTTTTATCAGTGTTCTCCCGGATCCCATATGTTTAGCCTTTCACATACCATTTCCTGGGTAGGTAACCAACTAGGGTAAGATCTTTGTCAACTTCCCCTCTTCTTGTATCTGTATCCTTAATATATATGACTGTGACATATGCACTCAGAGATAAGATTATTGAACAATAGCTTATTTTGAGTGATTTTTGGAACTGACACAAATTTTTTTGAGAACATTTTATGCAGTGTTATTAAAAGTGAGGATTTACTTCAGCATTTATTGAAATATAAGCTAATATATAAGCTTGTGCAGTCAGACATAGGTATAGACTACTAAACTGATGTAGTTATCAAGGGTATCACTGAAGTTGATGTCTCCTAGGAAAGGTTCTAGGTTCTTGTAGAAAATACTACAGGTGAGCAATGAGATAATATGCTATCTCATTGAGATAATACTATCTCAATATATTATCTCATTGAGATAATATGCTAGTAGGGGTATGGGTTGGGACAAAGTTTAATTTTATGTACTTGTCCCATAAGTCTCTCTCCCCTAACCTGTAAGAGCACTCCTGAAGCAGAGAGGTGTGGATGCTCCTGTAGCCTTTTCTGTTTTACAGACTCTCATGGAGTAGCAGTAATGCATCACAGTATATACTACTGAACTCAGTGTTCCTTCCTAAGCTGTTTTGGCTATGTTTAGTCATTTGAATGTGCCCCTTCTCCTAATGGCTAAGGACAATTTTATGCAAGTGCTTTGATAAATGACAATAGGAAAGAAAACTTGTGTCTCAAACATTGCATCTACAGGAATAGGGGATACGGATCTAGTTCTGTTTTCTCAAGGCTTCCAGCATCTAGATAGACAAAGTTCACTGAACAAATATCCCTGTTGCTCTGGTCAGGTTTTCAGTTCTCCTCTGAGTCTCTGCTGCCTTGTACTGTAATGATGTTGGGACTGCTGTGCCATCTTGTTGCTACTAACGCCTGGCATGTGTTTTTCTTCTCTTTGCCTGTCTCTGCTTCTTTGTCCAGCAGACCTAGTGCTTGGGCAGAGAGAATGAGATTAGTTGTTTTTATCCAGAGTTGCTCA
>VWPW01001984.1:0-20466 GCA_013389825.1 Crypturellus undulatus | reverse complement strand
TGCGGCAGCGGCGGCCGCTCCGCCCGCCCCGTCGCCGGGCGGGGCCGCGCGCGGGCGGCGAACAAAAGGCGGCGACGGGAGGGGGGGACTGGGGGGCTGTGGCCGCTCTTGCAGCAACAGCGACCCCTGCGCCCGCTGCCAGCACCGCACACCGACCGCCACCGGCACCGGCACCGGCACCAGGACCGGCACCGGCATCGGCATCGGCATCGGCAGCGCCACCGGGAGCGGGGCCGGGGCCGGGGCGGGGGGGACCCTGCTGCGGCCTCCTGGCGGGCCATGCTCTCCAGAAGCCCCTGGGGCATCCTCGGATTGGGGTCACTAGGGCAGCCCTGGGAATGGGGGGCCTGGAGCGTCCCTGTGCCCCCCGCAGCCATGGGTACGGGTCCCCCCAGGACAGCCGCATACAGGAGGGTGCGCAGGGGCGCAGGTCCCGTGTAACAGCCCTGGGGGCACAGGGGTCTATAGGGCATCCTCAACACGGAGCCCCAGGGTGCTCCCGTGGGGACGAGTGCCCTGGGGCTCCCCTAGGGCTGCGGGTCCCTGGGGTCCCGTGGGGTTGAGGTCTCTGGGGCCCCTGTCCATAGCAGCTGCTGCTGCCCGCCCGCCCGCACAAGCTTCTCTCCCGCTACAAACACAGCCCCAACCGGCTGCACGCGCCCAACGGCCGGTTTTGAAAAACGCTCCCCCGCGCCTCCCCCCAGCGCCGTCTCGCAGCCAAGCGCTGCAGCTGCAGCTGCGCGCGGAGCGGGCGCCTCTCGGCCTCCCCTTCCCTGCCTGGCCTCCCCGCCGCAGCTCCTGCCCTGCAGCACGAGCCTGGGGCTCTCCTGCAGCAGCTCCCGAAGATGCCATGAGGATGGGGCACGTGTTGGGTTTCCTAACCTGCCCCAAGCAGCAATGGGGGAGTCTAGCATTAGGTATCCGGGATGGAGGCTCCCTAGATGCCCCGGGAAGCAGCAGGGTGGCACACAGCGCACCCAGGACCTCCTGTGCCACCCCTGGTGCTCAGGGGATGCAGTCAGGATGAGGAGGTGCAAAGGGCAGCTGGGATGGGGCAACACTGGGGGGCACAGCGAGGCCCCAGCACCACGGCGGGGGATCAAGGGGCTGCAGAGCATTTCCCAGACTGGCAGCCCCGTGGCAGCCGTGATGCTCACGCTGCCCCGCATCCCGCACCAGTGCCCTGCGCTCTGTGGCCCGGCTGCAGCTCCCGTGCTACCCAGGGCGTCCGGTCGAGCGGCTGGTCTTGCGCCAGCTGCTCCTGCGGGAATTATTCAATAAATGTGAATTAAGTGCGGGCGGGCGGCTCTCCGAAGCTCTGAAAGACGAGCAATGAGCTTAAGCAGCCCCCTGGGCCCGGCGAGCCTGGACGGCGGCCAGCCCTGGCGCGGTGCGTCCCTGAGCATCGGGATGCTCTGCTCATGTGTGTCTCCGTGACAGCAAACGTGGCTCTACGGGCAGGAACCCTTGGCCACCACATGGCCAGGTCCTCCTGCTGGCCTCATCATCCCTATGATTTTGGAGGGGAGAAGTGGGGTGGCTGTGGGCACCAGTCCTGGTGGATGCACCCCTAATTGGTCCTTAGTACCAAGAGATGAGCCCATGCAAGCAGCAGCTCTGGGCCCCTGAATGTCCCCCTGGATCAGGCCCAGACCTGGAGCGGCCCTTGCTGCTGCTGGTGGCCTGTGGCTCTGCTCCAGCCCCTCGCTGAGGCTGTTGGGTTCATTTTGGGTTAAGATGCTGAAAACCTCGCAGCAGGGAGCCCTGTGTAAGCAGCACCTGGCAGCAGCTCCCATCCCCAAGACCCTGAGCACGCAGGGGTCCCGCCCGAGCATCCATGTGCCAGCCCAAACCCCAAGTTCCACATGAATCCCTAAATTTTATATTCTAAATATATATATTTACAGATGCTTTTCATATCCAGCCCGTTGCAGGGCTAGAGGGGGTTGACATCCCCTTTACCTGTGCAACATTTGGGTGTGATGTTACGGGCTTATGAGTGGTGGTGGCAGCAGAGCAGGGGTGAGCGCTTTCCACCTCAACCACGCGCATCCTCCGGAGCGGATCCGGCCGCAGCCATGGCAACGGGGCTGCTCCGAGCTTTCCGCCATCCCCTACCGGGGAACGTCCTGCCTTCTCCCCGTGCTGCTGCAGGGCGGTGCGGGCTGCAGTCAAACACGCAGGGATGAGCAGCCCCCTGGGGCTGCCCCTAAGCTGCCTGTACCCCAGGCAACAGCGCGGCACCGCTGCGGATGCTGCTGCGACGGCCGAGCCTGGCAACAGCCTGCAGAGCCAATCCCACCGCCCGGCATCCCTGGATTTGCTGCCTATGGCTGCCCGTGGCTGCCACCTCCTCGCCCTGCGTCTGCACCAGGCTCCCAGCAACATGGGCCCCGGGTGCTCAGGGTTATTTTGATGCTGTCCCCCTTTCCTGCACTTCCTAGAGCAGCTTTTGCAGCACAGGTTGTGCATCTCCTTGCACCATTTCTGTATCCCACCATGCCAGGCAGGTCCTCGTGAGTCCTCACTGAACTCCTGAGCCACAGGAGATAGGGAGATTTCAGTTGCAAAACTTAACTTTCTTAGCTGGCATCAGAAAACAGATTAATTGTCCCCATCCTCATCACCTGGCTCCCCTCCATTGCCACTGTCGCATCCCACTGGGCCTCTACGCTCATGCTCTCCCTGCACCTCGCTCACTTCATCTTTCCCCAAACTGCAGGACGTATCCAGAGCAAGAAGTGCTACAGGCAGTTCAAAGGCCATTAAAATGCCCTTCGCCACCAGGACGCAGCTCTATGCGGCCCCACGCAGAGCTCACCCACTCCTCGGGCATCGCATCCTCGGGAGCAGCGCAGGGAGTGGGACCGGGTGACCCAGCACCCCCAAATCCAGGACTCGGTTGGCTCAACACCCCCAGATCCAGGTCCTGACCCCCAGTCACCTGCTGGACAATCCAAAGATTTGCCTGCATTGCCATCTGGTGCCTGCGGGAAACAGCGCAGCTGCTTAGCTCTGCTGCCTGCTGCACGCAATGAAAACCAGCATCGCTGCACTGGGGAAGCAAAATGATCTTATTTTCAATCTGTGTTAATTTATTCAAAAAACTGCGTGGGTTAGAATGCTTCAGGGCACCTGTACTCCGTTCAGATGTGCAGTTCACAGAAAATGGAATGCCAGGTAACTTCTAAGGTCTGAATTAGGGCAAAAATATATACACGAGCATGGCAGTTTACAGGGTTTGACACGTGCGCGGCCAGGCTGCCTGAACCTTGGCTTCCAGAAACCTCCCACACGTTCACCTGACACATTAACCCCGGAGCCCTATCCAAAATAATTATTTTAGTGGACCTGGTACAAAGGAGGAAAGCAAACCAAAGGCATCCGGAGGCCACATCAGCGCCCGGGGCTCGAAGCCCTGACACAAGCATCAGCCTAGTTGTGTTTGCACTCACTTTTTGGAGAAGACTTTGTAGCCAGAAGCAGCCCTTTTTAGGCAGCCCTTCTAGGACATGGGAATGGGTTGCAAACAGCCCTAGTGATTTCCTTAGAAAAGGTCCCCCAAGGGGCATGAAAGCAGCACCCTGGAGCTCTGCAAACAGATCTCACAATACCAGGGGATGTAGGTAGCGACTGAGCAGAGAGGGAAAAAATACCAGTGCGCCTCAAACAAGCACTGTATCTGGAGGGTTAATAAAGACCTAACTGGCCTTAAGTTCCCCAACCAGCCTCAGCTGGAGTCTCCACGCTCCACACATGGTCCAGAAGCTTCATTTAAGCTCATGCTTGGGCTCTCGTTGCAAATGGTCTGTGTGTTGGATCATTGGTGCATCTTTACCACTACCCCAGGAGATGGTAGCTGGGAGGTCAGTGCTAGTAGCCCGTTTGGAGGCAGTTGCTGTTGGGCGTAGAGCTCTCTGCTGCTAAGTGCTGTGTGGTTGCCCACCACCCCGAGTGACCAGCAGGTAAGTGTGTGCATCCAGGGGAGGGGGAAGGGGGAGCTTATTTCCTTGGAGAAGTTGTTGCTGGTCAGTTTGGATGAAGAAGCCTGGCCTCCCTCAGTAGGAGGTAAGGTCTGGACTGAAGCCTGGGGTGGAGGAGGAGAAGTAGCAAGGGAGGATTGCATGAGGAGGAAGAGAGCTGGGGCATGTGAGAAGCAGCTCAACAATTTCAAATAATTTTAGACTGTAAAAGGCTTCTTTGATCAAGTGAGAAAGCCTCTTGCTGCTCCACATGCTGTGCCCTAGACCTGCTACTTCTTCTTCCTCTCTTATCTTCATATGTGTTTTTTTTAAAGGCTATTTCTAATTAGCAGAGGGGAGCTCAGGTCACAAAACCCAGAGGAGAGCCACTGTGGAGACTAAACCCCTCTGCATTCAAGGAAATCTGGTTCAGCCAAAAGAGAATGGCCCACTTACAAAATCCCCATGAATTCGGGTTTTAAACAGTCCCTGTGCCCAGAAGTGCTTTCATGAACAACTGTTCATGAAAGCACTTCTGGGCACAGAAGGTGAGGAGGGTCTCACCATCATGCACTTGGTGTTGCTCCTCTCTGCACTTCTGCTCCCTTTCCCCTCCTGTCAGCAGGGGCCACAGACCTGTCAGAGCAGTGGTCAGGGACGCTGCTGTCCATGCAGCTCTTGGGCCTGTAGGGTTAGTTTTGCTAACCCAAGCTAAGTAGCATTGTGCTGGGCCAGTATTAAAGAAGAGCTTTAGGATTCTTCTTGAGAAGCTTTTCAGAAATAAAAATTCATGCATCACTTCTAAATCATTTTTTAAAAAATCTTATTTGTTCACTTCCAGCACTGTAAAGCCCTCAGAGCACATGATTTCAGTAAAATCAAGCCAAGTTTTTAAGCAGTGGGTGCTGTGAAAAAATCATGTTGAATAAGAAACAAATGTTTGTCACAAGATATAATCACAGTTCACTTATTTTTAGCCTGAAACCTAGATTGCCTTGTCTCAGCTGTATTACTCTAGTCTGTACACATGCCATCCTTTCTATATGGTGTAGGAGACGTAATGTTATGGCAAGAAGTGATATTGGGTGTAGCATCAATGTGCTGAATTCTGTGTCCATGTGGACTCTCAAGGAGATGTGCGGGGTGGCGCTCGGAGGGTCTATGAGGGAGGACAAGTGTCCTCCTCCCTTGGTTTCTATATCCAGCCCTTGAGATGGGGTTCATGTTGAGCTTAGACTTGCACAAGGGTTTTGTTTGTGCTGGTGTGGAGTGTGCATATATATATGTGTGTGTGTGTGTATATGTGCATACATATGTACATATGCATGTTCCTCCTGGTGCCCTGGTCAGGAGCTGATGTGCAAGGCCTTGGTGTCACCAGAATGCCGCTGGCAGAGGGAGCAAACTGAGGTCCCTTTAATTACGTCTGTCTGATGGTGAATGAAACAACTGTAGGAGCTGGCTGCAGCATGAGAGCACAGCTGCCGTCTTCAGATGGAGTCAGGATCATCTGGCTCTGCCGTAACGGCCCCAGTTACTAGTTGTTGATGGAAAGCCTATTTCAACTTCATTGCTAGGCATTTGTAGCTCTGAAATAGAGCATCTCATATTTAATCTTGCCTCAGCTATAAAGCTCTAAACAAGTCCCACAGCCTAGTTAGAAGTTTTGGTCTGGTGATCACATGTTGAAGTGAAATGTTGAAGTGTGATTAAGTTTTTTTCCGTGTTTGAATCTTGAAAGGTCTGGATGCCAACAACAAACTCCTCCAGTCTTTCCCTCTTAGCCACACTTCCCACAGAGCAAAGCACAAGCTAGGCTGGACTGGAATATTTGGCATGTTTGATGCATATCAGCCCTGGGGCCGATGGGCCGATGGGCCCATGACACAACATGCAGGATAACCACTGAAGAGCTCCTGAGAGGTGGAGAGGGATCTGGAGAGCCTCTGCCAGTCGCCTCCCAGCACATTTCAGGAGGTTTAACCTTGCAGTCAACCTCCTGGGCAGATCATGGTTGCTCATGGCCATGCCAATCAGCCTGGGAATCTGAGCTGGGAGATGTTTACTGCAGGGCTTCGTTAGCCAAGGGAAGGGACAGAGCAATGGGGTGAACATTTGCCTCTCACGCTGATCTCAGCGTCTGGGAATTGCTGGAAATAGCATTTGGCAAATGGAGTGAGGATGCATAAATACCAGCCCATATTCCCCTCTCTGCTGATGGCCACCTCAGAGGTTGAGGAGGACTATGGAAGCCAGAAGTACTTCCCCTGAGATGCTTGCACTGGACCAGAGCGAGGGGTGCTTTCCTGTCTCTAAGCCTGTCAATGGAACAAGCTTTCCTCTGTTTTGGAAGATAAATCCAACTGGATGTTAGCTCAGCAGGAGGCCATAATTTTTAATAGCTGTTTGGTACACCACACTTCCAATCTGCCAGTATAAATCAAACACACTAATAACCCTGTGGGGCTGGTATCGAAAGGAATTGGAAATACTGAGCTCCTGCATTTGCAAGCTGAAGATGACATTCTAGTTTTGGAGCTGCATGTGGGAGATGTAGACAAACATCTGGGTCTCCCCTCTTCACTTGCAGCCTGGCTGCTCCCCAGATGTGCTTCCCTGCGCATGGCGCAGGGCTCCGCGTGGCTGGGGGAGGCACGAGGCAGCAGTTGTTGAGCTGATTTGATACGCTGGATGGCAGATGCTTGTAGCAGGCAGCAAGGCAACAAGCTGTTCGCCACTCCTCCTATTTTCTCACTGCATTGCTGGCTGGAAGGGTGACGTTTATGAAATGAGGCAGATGTTTCTTCAGGGACGAGAGCTGCTCCAAATGCCTGTGAGGGACAGCAGTGCTATCAAAGCCACTTCATGTGATACTTTGCAGGAAAGTGGCAGCATTGTGTGTCTCTGCCCTATGTTTTCTTTGGTATTTTTTCTCCCTTGAATCCCAGGTCTGGTCTGCAGATGTAGGCTGACTTTGAGACAGGATAATTTATGCTTTTTTAATAGATGTAGGTGGAAAATAAGCTGAGTTTAGTTGGGTGAGGGAAGTGTCTGGATATCAGAAGTGTTTCTTCCTCTGATGAGGAGAGGGGATTACACACTCCATGCTCAAAAGTAAAGCCAGGGGGAAAGGAAGGACTTGAGTGAGACTGGCCCTGGCATGGGCTCAGGACCCTGTCCTGATCCTTAGCACCAGCACCTGGCCCAGGTGCCCTCTGAGCTCTCTTCCCACCAAATCACCCTTCTCCTGTCTTTCCTCAAGCAGTCAGCATGTTAGAAACCTCTCAGGTCCAGTTTTTGTTGAAACCAGTATTCTCATAAACTCTTTTGCTTTTGACAAAACTGAAGTTCTATTGAAAAAAAAAATTGTCAGTGCTCTTTGTCTCCCTTTAGGCCTTGACCTGCTTCTCTTCTCATAGACAGATTTCACAAATACTACTTCTGTAGCTGCTGTGTGTATTTAAAAGTTGGGTTTGTCCCCAGGCAAAATAGAAGGTTCTTTTTTTTTCATATACTGGATAACTGCATGCAGTCTGACTCTGGCTTTCCTTTTCCTTGGCATTTGGCAGTTCTGTTGTGGGAAGCCTATTAAATATGGGGGAAGTCAACCAGATGATCCCCTTCAATCACTGCCTTCAGGAAACACAATTACAAATGGAACTTTTTTTGTAGCTGGTGGGGAAAAAATCCTTTGCTCTGATTCAGACTTTGATTCTTCCATATTTCTGAGGTCTATGCCTTTGGGTCCTCTATATGATCTCCGGGCCTGTCCAGAGATAGTTGGGAACACTGAAAAAAAAGCTGTATCTGGGAACACTTTGTGGGAGATATTTTATTTGGAAGTGGAGAGCAACTCCTGTTGTCACCAAGCATTGGAGGCTGCAAATGCTGGACATGAGCTGGGTGACATGGAGGACATGTACAGGAGAAAGTCTTCCTCCCACTCTTTCTTGTCCTGAGAACGAAGCATGCAAACCTTGAGGGACTCTTGCAGAGGAGGAGGAACTGCAATAGGATACTTCAGATGGGCTAAATGATGGGACACTTTAGATGGGCTAAAGGTTGGCCAGCCTGGTTAGGAGGGCTTTAAACTAAACAAGAAGGGGGAAGGGGAATGTTACATGGACAGGGCAATCAGTGTCACACAGCCAAAGTCCGAAGGTGTCCAGCGGGAGGATGGTAGCGGGGAAGTGAGTGTAGGATATGATATAGTATTAGATATGATTATAGAGGGTCCTCTCTCACCCCTCCCAGGAAACCTGTGGGCTCGACTACTTGCCTTAAATGCCTGTACACCAACGCATACAGCATGGGGAATAAACAGGAGGAACTGAAGATCTGTGTGCGGTCCCAGCATCATGATCTCATTGGAATCAGAGACGTGGTGGGATAGTTTGCACGGCTGGAGCACTCGCATGGAAAGCTCTGTACTCTTTAGGAAGGACAGGCTGCGAAGGCGAGGCGGTGGCGCTGCTCTTTATGTGAGAGAGCAACTGGAATGCATGGAGCTCGGCCTGGGGGTGAATGATGAGCTGAGAGCTTGGGGGTAAAGACTAGAGGGCAGGCTAGTGTGGGAGACACTGTGGTGGATGTCTGCTACAGGCCGCCTGACCAGGATGAGGAAGTCGATGAGGCCCTCTACAGGGAGCTAGGAGTAGCCGCATGGTCACAGGCCCTGGTTCTCATGGGAAACTTCAATCACCTTGACATCAACTGGAAGGACAACACAGCCAGGCACAAACAGTCCTGGAGGTTCCTGCAGAGCGTTGATGATAACTTTTTGACGCAGGTTGTTGAGGAGTTGACGAGGAGAGGTGGGCTGCTGGACCTTGTGCTAACGAATAGAGAGGGCCTTGCTGGAGATGTGAAGGTGGCGGGTAGCCTCAGCTGCAGTGACCATGAGCTGGTGGAGTTTAGGATACGACGAGGAGGAGGCAGGGCTGTAAGTAGCCTTGCAACAATGGACTTCAGGAGGGCCAACTTTGGCCTCTTCAGAGACCTCCTCGGAAGAATCCCATGGACTAGGGCTCTAGAAGGAAGGGAGGCCCAAGAGAGCTGGTCACGATTCAAGCAGCGCTTCCTCCGTGCTCAGGATCGGTGCATTCCTATGGGTAAGAAATCAGGCAGAGGGGGCAGGAGGCGTGCGTGGATGAGCAAGGAGCTGCTGGTAAAACTCAAACAGAAAAAGGCACTATACAGAAAGTGGAAAAAAAGACAGGCTCCTCCGGAGGAATATAGGAATGTTGTCAGGGAATGTAGGGATGTGACAAGGAAAGCTAAGGCACAATTGAAATTAAATCTGGCAAGGGATGTTAAAAATAACAAGAGCTTTTTCAGATATAGCATTGGCAAAAGGAAGGTTAAGGAAAATGTGGATCTTCTGGTGAACGGAGTGGGTGCCCTGGTTACGAAAAGACCCAGAAAAAGCAGAGTTGTTGAATGCCTTCTTCGCTTCAATGTTTACCAAGGGGAGCCCTCTGAAGTCCCAGACCCTAGAGACAAGAGAAGGTGCCTGGAGAGAGGAAGACTTGCCCTGGAGTGAGGAAGATTGGGTCAGAGAACACCTAATGAAACGTGATACCCACAAATCCATGGGCCCTGATGGGATGCACCCAAGAGTGCTGTGGAAGCTGGCGGATGTTACTGCTAAGTTGCTCTCCATCATCTTCAAAAGGTCCTGGAGAATGGGAGAGGTGCTGGAGGACTGGAAGAAGGCCAATGTCACACCGGTCTTCAAACATGGCAAGAAAGAGGATCCAGGCAACTACAGGCCAGTCAGCCTCACCTCCATCCCTGGAAAAGTGATGGCACAGCTCATCCTGGCTGTTGTCTCCAAACATGTGGAGGACAAGAGGGTGCTTGGGAATAGTCAGCATAGATTCACCAAGGGGAAATGATGCTTGACCAACCTGACTGCCTTCTATTATGGAATGATTAGCTGGATATATGAGGGGAGAGCAGTGCATGTCATCTATCTTGACTTCACCAAGGTTTTTGACACTGCCCCTCACAGCATCTTCTTGGGCAAGCTCTGGAGGTGTGGGATGGATGAGTGGACGGTGAGGTGGATTAAAGGTGAGGCTGGATGGCAGAGCCCAGGGCCCCTCAACAAGGGCAAGTGCAGGGTCCTGCACCTGGGGAGGAATAACCCCAGACACCAGTACAGGCTGGGGACCGACCTTCTGGGGAGCAGCTCTGCAGAGAAGGACCTGCGTGTCATGGTGGACGACAGGTTGCCCATGAGGCAGCAGGGTGCCCTCATGGCCAAGAAGGCCAGTGGGATCCTGAGGTGTATTAAGAGGAGCGCCTCCAGCAGGTCGAGGGAGGTGATCTTACCCCTCTACTCAGCCCTGGTAAGGCCACATCTGGAGTACTGTGTCCAGATCTGGGCCCCACAGTACAAGAGGTATGTGGAGAGAGTCCAGCGCAGGGCGACTAGGATGATCAGGGGCCTAGAACATCTGCCCTATGAGGAGAGGCTGAGGGAGCTGGGCCTGTTCGTCTTGGAGAAGAGAAGGCTGAGAGGGGACCCGATCAGGGTATATAAATTTAGAGTAAAAAAGGGAAGGAGTGAAGAGGATGGGGTCGGCCTCTTTTCAGTGGTGGCCAGTGATAGGACTAGAGGAAATGGCCACAAACTAAATAATCAAAGTTCCACAGAAACTTAAGGAAGGGAGCAACTTAAGGGTCACTCTGGGAACGTGTAGGGGGGTTGGACTAAAGGTCCTTTCCAACCTTAACGATTCTACCATTCTGTGGGTTGTTTCTTAGCTTTTTTGCTTGCTTGTTTCTGGCTGTGTTTTTTATGTCTATTTAACTGGTAACATGACAGCACACTTTGAATCACTGCAGAGGAGGCTACCGCTCCAAGTCACAGCTCTCACCGACTAACTCACACTAACACGGACTCTCTCTGGCAGTGTTAAATTTGGAAAATGCCACGGTTTGAGCCAACCACAGTTTGGGGTAAGAAATGCCAAGAAGGAAAGAAGGAGATACGTGTGCACGTACCTAAGCACATAAACAGCAGAGAGGGAAGGAGATAAGCTGCTGTATGGGGCAGGATGGCTGGAAACGTGAGCGCTGGGAAGGAGCAGAGCCCCTGGGCCTGGGAGCCCATGTGCAGCAAGTAGTGAGTGCGGGCAGAGCTGGACCCTGAGCAGGAGCCAGCGCAGAGCTCGCCCCAAAGGCACCCTGCCTGGGAGAGGCCTGTGAGGGGCAGGCAGGGGCCACCCAGGCCTGCTCGCACCCGCCACACAACACGGGCACTTTCTGGGCTGTCTGCCCTTGTGGCAGTGCCGATTCTGCGGGCAGGGGCTCTGCGGCGCTCGCAGTACATGGCGGCAGCAGCCTCGGCTCACATCGGCCTCCCGCCCCTGCGGGTCTGCTTAGCGGGAGGAAGACAGGCAGGGAGAAAGAAAGACTGCACGGGCTGGTAAAGGCCCCTGCCTGCTGTGTAGTTCCCTCAGGGGCACCATGACCCTGCTCTGCCAGCTCCGTCGACCCAAGATTAAATTTATATTTCTCAATGCTGACAAGAGAAGAATCCGCAGTGCATGAGAGGTTTTGGAGATCCATAGGGTTGGGAGCTGAAAGAGCTTTGATTACACTGCCTGTACAGATGCTCATAGTTGCGTCTTTTCAATATTGCCAGAAGAAACATTTTAATGCTTTTGGAGGGGACAACATTCACAGGGAGAAGAAACCACGAAGCACTCTCTGCATGCTCTTTGGGAAGAGACTATACTTCCTTTTTTGCCAGGGATTTGTCTGTTTCTCATGGACATTAATTATAGCTATAATGGGGCTATCATCATTTTTCATCGTCTTTTATGGCTTATCATATGGATATGAGACTTCACTGGAGTGGTTTTTCACATCTGCAAACTCCTTTGTGAAGAATGTCTTCATTTTCCAACCCTTAAAAGTCATACTTTTCTCAGCCCTAAGCACACTCTTTCCAAAATCCTGCCGAAGCATTGCGTGGTTAACTAAGGAAAATCCTTCTGAAATTAAGCTGGGGAAAACAATGCAGACTCAGGATGAGATGAGATGGGTGCCCTGGAAGCTTGTGCAAATCTTTCCTCTTACTTACCTTGCAAATTAACTTCACACCATCTGCCTTGAAAAGAAAGATTATCTTCGTAATATTTTCGGCATAATCAGCCTCGGTTTGAAGTCAGCATTATTGCTTTTGGGTTTTCTAAGGGTCATAAGTTTGAAGATGGGAGCGGCTGTTGTGAAATATGACTTATTTCAGCCCATGTCTCAGCCTCAGAGAAGACATCATCAACATTTGGGACTCAGGAGCAGAAAAAAATGGAAATATTTAGTTTATCTTGTCATAGGAGTGAGGCAGGATATTTTCTTTAACACTAATTCTGCTCTGTTCTATGTACTTTTCAAATAAATACTCATCAAGGTTGAACTCAATTAGTCTTTCTTGCCTAAATTGGTTAGTAAGTTTTAAGGAATTCTTAACACTCAGCCATTGGCTTTGCACTACGTGCCAGTTTTCTGCAGAATTTTGGTTTTGTAGCCACCTCAGTGGTGCTTCACCGTCATGGGAGCTGATTCCTCTTTTACATAGACAGTGACTAGAGAATAAGACTGTGAGGGGTAATCTGGCCTCTGGCAAAGAGGGTATGTGCAGATCTCTACTAATCTACACTTAAGAGAGGACTGAAAAAGGCCAGTGCTCTGAAAATGGTCCTAAAACCTTTGCTCCTCCAAGCATAAGGCATAAAATAAAAGGGGGTGAGTTATTGTGCTTTGACCTGGCACACAAAAAATACGAGTTCCTAACACTACCTTTACATTTGTGTGTGTGTGAAACTGATACAGTTTCTACTTTTGCAAGTCACTGATGTTAGACTCTTTAAAAGAGTCTAAATAGTATAAAATGGGCTTTCCGTAGGATGCTACTTGACAAAGAAAACTCCACGGGCAGGTTAATTGAGGGATTTGTTTTACCCTGAAAGGCACAAAGGCCATTCCTGGAGTACACGTGAATGCAAACAAGGGTTTGAGCCCAGTCACACTGCAACACCCTTTCTTCCCCGGCAGCTCAAGAAACCAACTGCCAACAGCTGAACTCCTGCCATCCGGAGCAGCCACTACAACCGCTCCTCTTCATTGCTCTAGGATCCACTTGGGGTCATTATTACTTGCTAACATTGGGGAGAAAGGAAGCAGGGACCAGACAACTCCCTCACAACTGCTGCTTCTCCTTCCTTCTCTTCTTCTCCTGGGCAGCCCGAAGGTGATCCTTATATCCCATCATCTCTTTACCTTCACCAGGTGANCAGGGTGGAGAGTGAGCACAGCACAAGCAGCAGCGACAGGGAGATTCCTCTGTGCACAACCCCCGACAGGAGGAGTGTATCCTCCACATCCCCAAATGGTAGATAAATGACAAGGTTGTTTTTGTGTTGGGCCCTTTTTCACCCAGAGGAGAGCATAAATTTTCTAAAATTGTTAGATAACCCCTTCTGTTCCTGCTCAGATGTGTTCTGCCCAGCCCCAGGTCTGCATTTCTTTCCCTGGGAATGGCTGCTTTCCAGCGCTGAAGTCCCCAGCTGCAGCCTGTGCCCATTTCTCCATCCCGCACTGGGCACCCCTATGTGGCACCAGCTCTGCACTTCCCGGGGCCTCTGCTCGAGCCTGGCCTGGATCTCTCCACAGTGTCATTTTTAGAGCCCTAAAACTCTTGTTCTGCACAGACAAGTGCTGGTCACTGCTGCCTGCATAAAGATATGGTTGTTCCACACAGGGAAAAGTAAAACACAAAGGCCTTAGGTACCTGGTTGGTTAGAGAAATTGCTAAACCAAGCAAAACCAAGCTGCAGGCTTAAGACTTTAACAAAGAAAATCTCTCTCCTGAGGCCTTGCAAACTTAGTACAGTGCTCGTGGCCTGTTGCTGTCAATGGCAGTGCGGTGTCACAGGGCTGCAGGGTTGTTTGGCTTGGGGACACCAGAGGGAGAGGTGTGTGGANCCTCCTGCACCTCTTCCTGTGACTTCTAAAGTCCAAGGAAGATTTCTTCCTCAAAGAGATACTGTAACAGTTAACACTAGATGGCACAATGTTATATTTAGAGTAGGAGAAAGGCCCATTACTATTGTTGGGCCTCCAAAGGAGGTCTGAGAAATCTGCAGATACCAAAATTGCCTTAACCTCTGTGAATGCAGCCTGGAGTCTGGTGGCAGCTGAAGCCCGCGGGTGCATTTCTCCTCCATGAATGCCAGCTCTGTGGGCCTCCAAATGTTCATCTGTGGCCACTGCTTTCTTGATGAAACCATCCTGTGAGACTTCCCATGGCCCCATGCAAAGAGAAAGCAGAGATCACAGAATCACACGCTGGTTGAGGTTGGAAGGGACCTCTAGAGATCACCTAGTCCAACCCCCTGCTCTAGCACGGGGCACAGGGTGGCATCCAGGCGGGTTGGGAAGATGCTCTTGTCCTTGTGTCCCTGTGGTGCTATGGGTGACTCTCAGAGACAATGTGGCTCCACTGCATTGGTGCAATTAGTTTAAATGGTTTGAATTCAGTTTTTTGTTTTTGTTCTGGACAATAGATCATTCAGGTAACAGACACAGCACAAAGTGCATTTGCTTCCTTTAACATGCTGAAATGAAAATAATCCCTGCAGTTGCACTTTTTTCTCCTCCTACCTGGCTATCAGCAGGGTTCCCTGTTACTGTCCGAACAGTTTTAAGCTCCACTTCAGCAGCAGTAAGACCAGCTATATATTCACAGAAGCCCTGTTTCCTCTTATTTACTTATCCAACCAGGCATCCAGGTGTAAACCTCTCCCAGATTTGAAGTAGAGATGGATGTAGACCTGACTTCTCCCAACTTTGCATTCACTCAGCACCTGGGTTGGACTTCTGCAATAGGAACCATGACCTCTTAGAAGCGAGCAAGGAACACTTCTCCCAGATCTCTTTTAATCATGTGCAACGTGGCTTTGTGCATGTCTGCTCTCCCAGTGTGGTGTGCGGTACGTGCACCCGGTGCCGGGACACAAGTGTCCCAAAGCAGCGTTCTCAGCTCTGGGTCACTTTGCAGCCCAGCTGAAACTGCAGTGTCCTGTTGCATTGGCTTCAGCTTCAGCTAAGAAGTTCACCTGCAACCAGGCACCTAACACAGCTAGAGACTAAATAACACAGTTTCAGACTAGAAGAATGCAGGAACAAGTTAAGGTAGGAAACTGCTTTCAAATCTGCATGGTACAGACAAAATCCCTATAGGGAGCTCTGGAGAAACCAGCCTCAGCTGTTCCCCACTCTACTTGAAACCTCATGGAGAATGAGCGATGCCACATAGCGAATATTTAAGACCATCTTCTTTATAATGAGGGTAAGGAGGCTTCAGGAAGGCACAGAACAGTTTAATTTCGGTTTCTGGAACAAATAATGAAGCTATTAGTATCTAATGAGGAGAGGAGCAGGGCCTAGAACAAACACTTTCCAAACCATCCTGATTTCCTCCCATCACTGCATAATCAGGTTTTTATGGACAAAAAGGTAGATACCATGAAATGTGACATTAATAAAGCTTTTGGCTTTTTTCACTCTATTTTCAAAATCAATGTAGAGAATTCTGATTTGGGGAAGTCTTAATTTAGCAGTATCAAAGCTAGTTGGAAAACCTTGCTAAAAATCTTCCTTATCAAAGCAGAAGGTTCTACAAAGGCTTATTTTTTTCCTTGGGTTTATCAGCAAATACTATTTTCATGAATGATCTGTAGGATGAGGTAGAGTGTTCTAAATCCTAATCCTTCTCTGACATATTTGCAGCTGAGACCTGTCTGGCCTCATTTGCAGATTTAATAAGAACAAACTTGCTCAAAGAGGAAGGGGTCCACAACCACCATTCATGGGGCAAGTCATGGTCTTGTGTTGCAGCTCAGGAGTTTTTATGTGTGGAGCCCAGCTTGCTAGCAGGAAGGGCAATTAAGCACCAGCAGTGCTGCCACAAGGACATGAAAGCTTCAACACCAGGTGGTTTTAAGACAGGGAAGATGTATATCTCAATGTATGTTTTGTATGAACGTAGTCCTTCCTCAAGACAGAGCAATGACCTACTGAGGTCTCCTCTCTCCTTGCTTCTAGGCTGGTCAGGGAGGACAGGAGGGTTCTAGGAACCAGTCTCACATTTGGTGCTGCAGGGCAATAACACACCTAATCTGCTGCCACTGACTTTCATACCTCTTGTTTTTTCTTATAGAAACTCTACTAGCAGGTCACCTGAGCATTCAAAACTGCTGTATTTTTTCAGTTTTCTTCAGTTGTGGGTGTAAATTTGGGCATTTTGTTTAGAGAATGTCATAGCTGAAGAATTTAATATGCGGACTTGGTGGAATATGGGCATCTGCCAATGAATGGATCAGTTGGACAAGATCTGAATTTTGATCCTTTCCTGGAAATTCTAATACTCCTCCAAAATGTATTTGTACCGTCCAAATTTCCTGGAACAGCATTCTTTTGTAATTTGCACTTATTTCTATTTCTGGACTGATACAGCTTTTCTAACATTTCATTTCCCGTTCTGAATTTCAAAAAGGCATCAAAATGGAGACCTGAAGTTAAATGGGAAGATTCATTTTAGATTCCATAAAGAGGTCTAGATTTCCTGTGCCTAAAAAGTTTTTTTCAGGACATCTGACAAAGACACTCTGCAATTTGGAGTAGAGATGGATCTAGACCTGACTTCTCCCAACTTTGCATTCACTCAGCACCTGGGTTGGACTTCTACAATAGGAACCGTTACCTCCTAGAATCAAGCAAGACACTTTCATGGGGCTTTCGCGAAACATTGATTAAATGAGTTTATGGACCTAGACCAGACCTGGATTCTTACGTTGCACTTCCTTATTTTTCTAAGGAGAAAACTTTTGAAAGGGAGTCTATAGGCAACAAACAAACTGTGCTCGAATGAAGTAAGACTTGGGTTTCATCTGTATTCACCACAAGTCCCTGTGGGTGGTAGTAGAGGCTGAGCAGACACTGCAAGCATCAGCTGTTGCTTTATGGCAGTTTTTCATGCTTAACAGTATGAGACCAAACTAGAGCATCATGCAAAATGTAAAGCTCTCATGAGATGCGAGCAACAGTCCAATATATTCCTGCAAATCCCTCTCTACTCATTAATGGGAAGGTTGTGGCTCTATCCGGGAATGGCAGCCTAACGGTAAGGGCTCAAGAGCACATTCAGTTCCCTACTGTCACAGGCTTTCTGTGAAACCTTGGGCAACTGATAATTGCAAGACATATATTTTTATTTTTCAGATATTGAGGTCCACAGGAGCCTTTACTCCCAGACTAAATAATGTGCTATACAGTCTATTGACACTGTCCCCAAATGCCTTAAACATTTGTCACCTGGCTAAAAGTAGCTGTCCACATCTTATTCCCTTATTTGCTCTCTTGGAGGTTCTTCATTCTTTGGGACTTTAGCCAGTGACATTCAGCTTCCCCAGTGTCTTGTCATAGTACTTGTAAATTAAATGAACAGAAAGTCTTCCCTGGGTAGGTACAAGCAACTCTCCTTTATCCAGTGTTTCTGTAGACATTTTTGTCTATTTTGTAGGTCTTGCAAGAAAGACCGTGAGGCCTCTCCTTGGCTTACAAGACCCAGAAAGTGTCCAGGTCTTCAGAGGTGGAAAGCTGCTTTCTTCTGCAGTGAAGCACAGATCACAGATAGCCTGTGCTGGGACCACCATCAACACCCCAAAGGTGGCACCAATGGAGGTAGATTGTTGCCACTGGGTCACTCCACAATTGTCTTGACAGCTAAGTTATTTACCTGCTCCATGGCTCAGCATCTCTTATGTAAAATAGTGGTTAATTCATTGCTTGTCTTGAGAGGTCAAATAGAGGTGATGAGTCTTGGGATGGTGGGATGGTCTATTACTTCTTTCTAGGACTTGTGTTTTTTTATATGGAAATTCAGAGCTTTGTGGTAGGCTGTCAGTACAATTTTGCATTTCCTATTGAGAGCCAAAGGCCTTGAGTAATGTCCATGGAGGGATTTTGGTTCACTCTCTCACTCTCACTCTCTCACTTGGAGTCCAGAAGTGCAGCTGGTAATTCAGGGCACCATGACCATGACCTGCTCTGTCGACCCAAGAATGGCCCCACAGCACCTCCGCTACGTCCCCAACACCTCCCATCCCATGGAGCGGAGCTGGGGACCACCAGCGGCCAGCAGGGGCCAGGGCCGCCTGGGCCGTGGGCAGAGCTGGACTTTGGACAAGCAGGTTTTAGGAGGAGCCCTGTTGCCGAGTGGGGGGCAATAGAAGGAGCCTGGTGGCGCCTCCACACCTCGGAGGAGATGGGAAGCCCCATTGTTGGGTGTCATCGGGCCAGGGGCGATCTGGGCTCTCGATGGCCCGGGGACCCAAGGTGCCCATCGCAGGACGAGCAGCCCTGAGGGCACCTCTGGAGCCTTGCCTGGCTCACAGCAGCAGTGATGGCTCTTGGGCCACGGCTCTGACATGGCCGAGCAGTGGCAGGGCCAGCACTCGCCCTGCTGCTCCTCTGCCTTCCCAGTGGCTGCCCTCTGGCCTGGGCAGATGCTTCTCCCCTTCTGCAACCCCTGTCCCTGTTGGTCATCTGCCTGGACCCTCACGGACACATCCCGCACTGACAGGACAAGGAGCCCTGGATCTCCTGCTTATGGAATAAAGGCATGAATGTGCATTACGAGCCAGGCCCTAGAGCAAAGCTGCGGGCACAGCCCCCACCACAGTGCTCCTGGTATCTGAACCCAGCCTGGCTGAAGAAGACAGGGTCAGGGCAGCTTGTGCTGGAGGCAACCCTCCTTGCAGGGAAAATGGCAGCACCCACAGCCTCCAGCTCCATCACAGTGCAGTGCTCATCAGCTCCGTGTGCTGCTCCTGGGGGCCTTCATCGCCACTTGAGCATTGAGACTGGACTTGGGCCGCGCATTCACCCACCCTAGGCTGGGGAGCCGGTTGAGCTGGGCTGGTGTGCACGCCTGCAGAGTGCAAAATGGCAAAACCGTCTGAGCAGTGGTGGAAGCAACGCATCTGCCCTTCTCCTTCCCGGCCATCAGCATGGAGAGGCACTGCCAGCCTCTGCTTATGCAGGAGCCGAGGGGCAACCCATTTGTGCTACCTGCTACAGCTACAGTGTGACTGCACGCTGCAGGCACCACGGGCTCGATTCAGCTTCAGGCAGTATTGAGAAGATACCGCACAAGCTGTCAAGCTGTCAAGCTGTCTCTCAAAGCCGAGCCTAACCTGCAGCATGGTGTCAGGATCAGCTCCAAGCTCCCTAGCATTCCTCACCAGCCCCTGAGCCTCTCCTGGAGTCTTGCACTTAGGTCACTACCCTACAGGCTGCAGGACACCCAGGGTAGAGATGGCTGATTCAGTTCCTGCAATTCTACTCTGCAGAGCAACTCGTGCGCTGTACCTGCTCTTCCACAGCTTGGTGAGATGCTGGTGGCCAGCCTCTACTTCCATGTGGATGGAAAGAACTGCAAAAGCTTGACAAGAGAATTACATCTAGTCAATGATACACTAGGCACTACGGCAGGCCAAGAAACTTCAACCTACGTCAACCTTCACCCTGACAAAAGCAAGAGAGACACTTACATTTTCAGATATAGCCATGGAGCTTTTTATACAAGTGAGGAAAACCACACAGACATCAGTTCTACAGATGGTAGAACTGTGTGTTCTACCAACATAAGAGCTTTCCTACTTGTTCTCCATCGGTTTTGTGAAATTTCCTTGGGAGAAATTTAATATGAATATGCTACAATCTGAGTGGACTTACAATCTGCAGTTCTTTGGAACAAAAACAGATCGTCTTATTCAGAATACCAGTTTTACCTACAACAATCATGGAAGTAATGGCACATGGTTTGTCCGTCACTCGGTTTTGCCTTTTGATGTGGAAAAGTATGCAGGATTTGTGGCAAAAGTGACCTGCACGAGGAATGGACTGACACCTGCTCTTTTACAAGCCAAAGTGAATAATTCTGCCTCCAAATCCATAGGAGCATTGATGGCTTGTCAGCAGAAGCACTGTGATTTAGACAAGGTCTGGATTCAGAGACCTTCTGTTCATACTTTCCCCTTACATCATAAAAAGGGGGCATCTTTTCACCTGTTTGTCAGAGTGCTGATTATCTGCAAAGACAGTTTAATGATGAGGCCTCCAGGGCAAATTTATCCTCTTGTGGATAGAGAAGCTATCCCAAAGTGGTCAAGACCTATAAACTCATCTATGATGTGTGGTATACATTGCATATGCATAACTGTTGACAAATCGACTTTGGATTATAGACTGTTTCTTTTTCATTTCTTTGTCAAAGTAACCACGTGTTGGAGTAAAATAGTTGTCCATGGCTCAGATAGCATTTATGTTCAGATGGACAGAACCGAACTAATTGCAAATACTGCAGGAGGCACATTCTGGACAGCCGTTTTTTGTGACAGATGGACTCTAGATGGTTCTTCATCCTCTG
>VWPW01001983.1:693520-760842 GCA_013389825.1 Crypturellus undulatus | reverse complement strand
CATTACTCGAAAGACAATTCTAAGCTGCTTTGTCTTTCATTAAGGGCAGAGGCAAAACTCTCACTTCCACAAACAGCAGGCCTCCTTGCTTTCTGATGACTATCTTTTCCCTAGCGTTTGCCTTGCGAGGTGGAAATGGAAAATCCAAACTATTCTCTGGTGCTTTCTGGTGCTTGATATGTTGTACTCATTAATAAGACTGGAAATACACCTTTGCTTTGAATTCCAGCATCAACGTAGTCCTTCCTGAATCACTGTTTCCGAGAACTGCAAGAGCAAGTCAAGGCAGTCTTGCATGGATGTGCTTTTTCTGAGAGCGGAAAAGGATGCGTAAATGCAGAACTTCTTCCCCATTAATATCTGTCACCGGTGTGCACGGAACTAGGTGATCCACTGCCAAAATGGATGCAAATGAAACAGTGACATGTAGGGACCCTTAAAAGACTGTGATTGAAATGCAGTTTGGCTTTACATCTATACATTGAGATCTGTGTAATTCAGCACTAGTCTGTGACTGGGAAATGTGGGAAATGTGAAGGCTGGGGGCACTCTTGTCTGCAGTGAGCACGGGATGTTGGAATTCATGGTCCTGCGAGGAGGACGCTGGCCAAAAAGCAGGATTGCAACCCTGCACTTTAGGAAAGCTAACGTGGACCTCTTGAGGGAGCTCCTTGGAGCAATCCCCTGGGCAAGGGCCCCGGAAGGAAAGGGAGTCCAGGAGAGTTGGCTAATATTCAAAGAGCACTTCCTCCAAGCTCAGGCTCCTCTAAGAAAGAAGTTGAGCAAGGTGGACAGGATACCGATGTGGATAGGCGAGGAGCTGTTGGGTAAAGAGAAAAAGATCATGTATGTAATGTGGAAGAAGAGCCAGGATACCTGGGAAGAATATAGGAACATTGTCAGAGAATGCAGGAATGATACAGGGAAGGCCAAGAGCATGATACAAGGAAGACCAAGAAAATGTTAGTCCGCTGCTGAAGGGAGTGGGTGCCTTGGTGGCGGAGGATGCCGAGAAGGCAGAGGTACGAAATGCCTTCTTTGCTTCAGTCTTTCCTGCTAAGGCCAGTGCCCATGAACTACAGAGCCCGGACACAAGGGAGAGAACCAGGAGAGGGGAGGACTTTCCGCTGGTCGAGGAGGATTGGGCTGGAGATTATTTAGGCAAACTGGACACCCATAAATCAAAGGGCTTCAGATGGGGTGTACTCAAGAGTGCTGAGGGAACTGGCAGGGGTTATTGCTCAGCCTCTCTCCATCATCTTTGAGAGGTCATGGGGAGCGTGGGAGGTGCTGGAGGACTGGAAGAAACCAACTCCAATCAGTCAAGTCTTCAAAAGGGGCAAGAGGCAGGAGCCGGGAAACTACAGGCCGGTCAGCCTGACTTCTGTGCTTGGAAAGGTGATGGAGCAGCTCTTCCTAGAGACCATCTCTAGGTATGTCAAGGAAAAGAAGGTGATCAGGAGGAGTCAGCATGGATTCACCAAGGGGAAGACATGTCTGATGAACCTGATAGCCTTGAACGTTGAGGTGACCGGCTGGATGGATGATGGGAGAGCCGTGGATGTTGTCTACCTTGACTTCAGCAAGGCTTTCGACACCGTCTCCCAAAACATCCTCATGGGGAAGCTCAGGAAGTGTGGGCTGGACGAGTGGACAGTGAGGGGGAGTGAGGACTGGCTGGATGGCAGAGCCCAGAGGGTGGTGAACCATGGGGCCAAGTCTGGGGCTAGTNTGTCCCCGCAAGGGTCAGTACTGGGCCCAATGCTGTTCCCCTTGTTCATCAATGACTTGGACGAGGGCACAGAGGGCACCGTCAGCAGGTTTGCGGATGGTACCAAACTGGGTGGAGTGGCTGACACTGCCGAGGGCTGTGCTGCCATTCAGAGGGACCTGGACAGGCTGGAGAATTGGGCAGAGAGGAACCTCATGAGGTTCAAGAAGGAGGATTCTCTCCCTCGACCTGCTGGCAACGCTTCTCCTCATGTAGGCCAGGATCCCACGAGGGCACATTGGTGCCTCAGGGTTAACTTGTTGTCAGCCATGGCTCCCCTCTCCAGAGAGCTGCTTTCCAGGAGGTATGGCTGTTTTTGTAAGGCTTTGATTCAAGGTATGGCTAACTCATTAAAACACCTATGTAATTGAGCTTTCTTTGTTCTTATAAAGAAATCCTTAGTATTTCTTTTATTTTAAAAAATAAAACTTATCAATAACAGCTTTATTAGGGTTTTACTTGTGTCCCCAGGAGGAGGACCAGGCCCTTGCTGTGGGCTTTTGAAACCACCACTCACTGGTAACCAACAGTCTAAATCCTGTTCCATGAGTGAAAGTGGAAAGAGCAGCTCACACATCTTGATGCAGTCAGGAAGAACTCATCCCTTTCCTCCTTTCTTCTCTATTACTCCCACTTTCACCAAAAAAAGCAGCTACCATAATCGGTGCTCTTCTCTTCTCTGACGTCTCCCATTTATGCATTTAATCGCGAGCATGAAGAACTGATGAACTGTCAATGAACAGGACACGACAAATTTGTGACCACTCATTACCACAACATCAGGTTGTTGCCTGGAGATGATTTGGATGGTCTCAGATCATCAGTACCTGCTGGCAGTGCTGAGACCACGAAGGGGCCACTCTGGAAAGAGCAGACAAGGGAGCAGAAGTTAAGCCTAGGGGCCCTTTAAGAGGTGCTTTAAGACAATGACCTTAAAGGGAACAAAGATTTCATACAAGAGTGGTCTGACCTACTGGGAACTTAAGGGCAGGGTGAAGGAAGTTAGAGCAGCTCTGTTGTTAGATGCCTTTAAATCAACGTATTGGCGGGGGGGGGAGGGGAAGCGATAATAAGGTCTGGTTGTTTAGCTACTTGGTTCTTGTTTCACTGTGTGCAAGCTTTTTATTTTCTAGCTAGCACCTCTTGGCTGTAGAAGGGAAGCTTGTTACATGCGCAGTATCTGACCCTTCTGCCTCTTGTACAGCAGCTGGAGTTTATGCATTCCCCACTCTGGGGTAATGCTTTAAAATTCCCTAGGGCTTCCACAGCTGCAACTGAGTTTTAAGATGACACTACACAAACCTGGAGGTGTAGGCTTTGCTATCCGAAGACCCAACCTTTAAAAATGGTTTTCAGAAGGAGTAACTAAGGGCATTAGGAGGTCCCTGAGTGCTCCATATCCACAACAGCAGTTGAACTCTCATTCAAGTAAGAAGTATGGGATGCAGGACAGGCACACCTTTCACCTTGGGCAAGTTAAGCACTTTGAAATACTTGCACAGCTGTCTTGCAAACCAATTTACACACCTGGGAACAATAGATTTGCTACTTTATGAAGCAGTACTGCTGCACTCCTTAGTAAGAGAAATTGTAAAATGTTAATGCAAAAAGGGGCAGTCCAGCTGAGCAGCCCATAAGCGGGCACATCTGCAGAAGATAACACATCATAGGGATGATCCACCTGGCCCCAAGGAAGTGGGTCCTACTGCAGACAGGTAACACATGCTCCACAGCCACAGACAATCAGGCTCCTTTTGTCAGCTTTTCTATATAAACAGGTACCACGTCTGATTTTATTTCATCATAACATACAGCTAATGCTCAGGACGCAACAAGATGAGAAGCTCACATCTCTCCGAACCATTTAACCAGCTTGCCATACACGGAAGAACATTATATTCATATTGAACATGTACACGTTTCTCCCCCTCCCATCCTCCACTTTGCTTTCCAAATGTCTAAAACTCATTTCCAGCATTGCCCGGCACAGGACACTAGTTCGGGAGCGAAGCAGGGTACTGCCCTGCCCAGGACCTGAGTGTAAGGCCTCCTCCTGCAGGGCCCTGGCCCCTGGCATGCCAACCTCAGCTCCCGCTCCGTCAGTGATGGTGCAGCATGTTGGAAAGCACAAGAAGTCCAAAGACCAGAATTCAGTTCCCCAGAAAGAGATTAAACAAATAAAACCTAAACATACACGTTTGTGTGTGTGTATATTTACATACACAGCGTGCACACGCACGAGAAGGGGGAAGAACAGACACACACACACACGAAGGAGCGCAAAACCTAGGAAGATTCTGTTCCTGCCTGTAGGGATTGTGTGTTTTCCCCCCATTAACTAATTCAAATCAAAGAAAGACATGGCCTTTAACTGAAATCTGGCTGAGAGGAGTGCTGCTAAATGGCTTACATGTGTGTATATACACACACACAGTGTGTATATATGCTGAAAATGGTCGTAATGTAATCACTTTCACTTGGTATGTAAACATAGACAAGTGGCCCTATGTTTAATGGATAGCCAAGACCTGACATGCTTTACAGTGTGGTGTCAACCTATCCCTGGTCCAGACTACCCCTTCTTCTGGCATTTCATACGCACGTCACGAACACAGCCTCTGGGTTCAATTACTCCTCTTGCTGCCTCTCTGTGCATCTCTTGCACTTCTTCGGATCAAGTTTATCACTGCTGTAGCTTTCAGTGCTCTTTTAAGCAGTCCATCGTAGGAAATTAAGTCACATCCTAGCCACAAAACAAAAAGACAAAATCTTCTCCACTTTTCAATATAGTAAAACCTGAGATTTGAGTCACAAACTAGCTAAATTTACAATTTTAAAAAGAAAGAAAGAAAAAAAAAAAACACCAAAAAAGAAAAAGCGCTGCTGACTTGAACTAGGGATCCAGTTCAGTGACCTCCACGGACAATATTTTTTTCCTAAAAGCTGTTGGCCAGGGGGTAAGCGTGTTACACTTGATAATGTTCAGCTGCCTGCACAGAAGCTGTACACGGCGCTGAGGCTAAGGCCCCGCTCGCACTGTGCGCATGCCGGGGAGAAGCTCCCGCACAGCCCGAGCACCAGTGCCGCTGCTCCCTGACGCTCGGCCTCTTGCAGCATCACACGGGAAAGCAGCTGCTCCGCCGTCAGGGGCGCCACGCAGGAAAGGGGATGTCTGATCCCCCCAAAACATCCCTGCTGCTCGCAGGGACTGGCGCCCCCGAGAGCCAGCAGGGCCCTAGCTTGAGCAGGCCAGGAAGGGGCAGGGGCCGCAGCCAAACTGCTGCGGCACCTGGGGACACCGAGGCTGCGGCGGGGACAGAGCCAACTGCCCCGGAGCCACACGTGCTGCAGGGAGCATCCCGGCTCCCCCTCTCCTAGGATTTAGCGACTGGAACCGTACGTGTGGGTTCCTTAATGTTACTGCTCATCCTACCAAGCCCTGCTCTTAAACTCAGAAGAAGAAAAAAGCCTCCAGAATTAATCTACTGATTTGTCAATTAGAAAAAAAAAAAAAAAAAAAAAAAAGGATACTGCAATTTTCTAATCATCTGCCTGTCCCATGCACATAGCCCTATTTCTTAACCAGTCCATTACAGCTTAGAAACTACCCTTCTCCCAGAAGCCAGCTTAGGAACCCAATATAAAAAATACAAATCTTGCTTATTTTATAATTAAAAAGACTGGGGGAAATAGTTATAAGTCTCTTTCACTTGTCTTTAGGAAAAACTGCTAAATTGTGCGTAGACAGCTTAAAAAAAAAAAAAAAAAGTATCAGATGTGGCTAGTTGTTACTTGTTCACATTGCTTATGAACTGACTACCAGCATCTGGCAGCCATAAAGCCCTAAGTTTATTTTTTATATTTTTGAGGTACTGGTTTTTCTCTGAAGCAGCTCTCTAGCGATCACCTAAAGCCTACCCCTTAGGACAATAGTTACACCAGTATTTACAGTTGTCTGACCCCTGTTTTCAGACCGCCCTTGCTGTAACCAGTCCCCGCTTCCTTTGGCCTCGCTCTCCATCTCCCTTCTTCCAGGAGAAAGGTCTCCCTCCAGAGGGTGGCTCAGTGTCAGGGCTAAGGTGCGCTGGTGAGGACTTGGGGCACGGGGAGGGCAGAAGCAAACCCACTTGGATCGAAACCACAGAAATGTTCTGACATCAGGACAGCTTCTCATGAGAAACACTGACAGGATGTGCAATCCACTGCATATAACTGCTTCATCTGCCAGGGGAAACTTCTGAAATGCTCTACCCTCCTCCAGGAAAGGAGAGGGGAAAAGCCCACCAGCCTGGAGAAGAGACCCGGTCTTCTCATGCAGATGCTCTTTGCTGCGTTCATCCGGTCACTGCGTTCACGCTGAAACCCCACATTTCCCCTCCCGACCCCGCCGTGCTGCCCACACATGCACACTTTTGTATAAAGTTTGTTCTTTTCAGATTTACCAGGAGCTCTTGAACACTGGGGGAGCAGCCTGGAGCGGGGGGCACTCAGCACAGTCACACAAGTCTGCCATTTCAAGACACTTCGATGATTTCCATGCTGCCTGAAAAGCTCGATTGACTGCCTACTTTCCCCAGTTCCTCTCTGGATCGGTTGTCCGACATGATGCCCTCCCCAAACTCCATCTGGCAGCTCCTGCGCTTAAACTGCTTTTCGAAGGAGCTTTCCTCATGCCAGCTCCGCCGAGAGTCGCCCCGATCGCCCTGCTTGGGCCGCCTGCGCACCGCGGAGCCCTGCTCGCCGCCCGTGGGCAGCTGGCTGCAGCTGTAGGCCGAGTACGCGGCGCTGCTCCCGTAGATGGCCGAGGCCGAGTAGAAGTGCGAGGACTCGGCTGCAAAATACCAGCTGTTGGTGAGGGAAGCGGCGGAGGTCTGAGGAGTCAAGATGTCCGAGTGCCAACCCTTGAGGCCCAGCCCCACCGCGGACTTGGCCAGGTGCTGCTGGCTCGTGGAGAGCCCGAAGAGGAAGTTTGTTCGGCAGTTGTCCTCCACGCTGCCGCTGCGGTGCAGCGGGTAGAGCAGCGGCCGCTGCGCGGTGCCGCCGCTGGCCCTGCCCGCGTGCGGCCGCTTGCCCTGGCTGTCCGGCTGCCAGGGGCTTGGCGGCTCCTTGCGGGGGCTCGCGGCCTCTTTGTCGGGGCTGCTGTCCGGCGTTTGCTCCGAGACCTCCTGGACGGGGGAGAACTGGCACAGCTTGCTGCCACCATCCAAAGCGCCCGTGTGCTTGTAGTACTCCAGGGTGTCTTCAGAGGAGGAGAAGCCCTGAACGGATGCAGTCACACAGCTGCTGCTGGCCGAGTAGGACACCGATTTGATATCCAGAGAAAAGGAGCGCTTCAGTCGGTTGCTGTCCTCTACCTTATCCAGGGACACGTGGAGCCCGTTCACACCCTGCACCAGCGGGGAGTCTCCCAAGGGCGGGAGGCGTGTGCCCGGCGTGCTCCCGCAGCCCGACGGCTTCGGCTCCGCGGCCTCGGAGGGGGCAGCAAGGCAGAGCTGGCTGCCGGGGAGGCTGCTCTGCCCACCCTCCGGCACCAGGACCTGCTCGCCACCCTTGTCCAAGTGCAGAAGTTTCAGCTTGCTGATAAGCCCCGGCTGACCACTCGGGCTCTTGATCTTTTTCTCGAAGTCCAAAAGCTGGCCCAGAAAGTTGAAGTTCGGAGAAATGGTTGGCCTTTTTTCTTTCACAAATCTGAGAAGAGTGGAAAAAACAAAACAAGAATCACTTTTAAAACCTGCTGCTCAGATCTGAGGTAATATTCAAAATAAGCACCCATGGGTTTACCGGCCTAAATTTAACTCATCAAGATAGCTGAATTGCTGAATTCAGATTCAGCCAAGCACAGGGAACTTGCAGATGGTACGGGAGGAGCAGGATGAGGTTGAGAGACAGGTTTGGTTAAGAGACAAACTAGAACTTAATGCAAAAGTGTAATGCAAAAATTTATAAGGCACTCTTACTGTATATCAGTAACAACTGCTTTTAACCCATTCACTTAAATGTGTAGACACACATTTATAAGTGTTCAGTCCTTCGCAGCTCTATTCCCCAGACATACGCAACTTGAAATCACATGGTCTCTTCAGTGTATCACGCTAATCCACTGCACATTATTCACCCATATCCATTAATGCAATTATATTGTCTATACAGTCATTTCCTGCACGTAAACTGAGTTTTCATCTATGCCTCTCATTTAAACCTGTGTCACTATACCTGTTGAAACTACCAGAAAAAACTGTGAGCAAGTACCAGTAACAGACTGTAGATGATGTCTAAAGGCAGTGAGAGATGTTTACAGTTCACGTATTACTTGCACACACTTTTTCCTACACAGATATAATTATAGTAATTCCTCAGCTTAAAAGGAAATGCCCCATAAAACAGAACATCACACGCCCTTTGTCCTGTACGACGAGTGTTTTACAGAGAGCAGTAGCAGACAGTGCAGAGCTGGAAGGTATTCCTCTCACTCTGCTCCAGTGCAACTGTTCAAACTGCCTCTGAACTATGCGTGTTATAGAGGCACATCAGCCACGCCAACCAGCCTGTAGCTCCTAGCAAGAAGTAGCCAGCAGCACAGTGCAATATGGGAACTAAAAGCATTCTTTTAGAGAAATACAGAAGTCACTGTAAACTGCAGTCGAGTTACCTGGAACGTACCAAACTGTTTACAATCCAGCTACAGAAACAATACAATTGGAAACACCTTGGTTTTGTTTCGGTTTTGCAAAACATGATGCCATAAACAGCTGATACTCACAAATACTTTTTTTCCAAGATGTTTTGGTTGAGTTTACCATCAAAAAACATTTTTTTGTTTTTTCAAATTTCTAGTCAACATTTCACCAAAAGGCCCTTCTTTGAGAGCATTATCAACCACCAACTTGAAGTTAATAGATCCTGTCTAGCATTTTTCATAAGCCTGATTATAAATATCCTCAGTTCTTTCTTCATCCTCTTCCATTCCTTTCTCTCTTGGGCTTGCAAGATATTCCCATGTGCTATATTTTAGTTAGCCATATGTATAAATAGATACATACACACACATATATACGCATTTATGCAGATACATTAATGCGCATGTATATATTGTTACACACACACTTATATGTATATGCGTGTATATTTTTATGTATTTTTAAAGCAATTACTACAGTTTAAATTCCATATACTTGCCTACTCAGAGCAGAGAGCAGCAACAGCATTCTGCAGCTGCAGAACTAGCATTACGTGTATGACATCAGCTAATTTGTTTATGGAGAAGCGTATGTTTAAAGCAAGGCTGCCTGGAAGCCGTGGGCTACAAGATAAAAAAAAACCAAGTCTGCTTCTTCCCTTGTTCATAAAACAATTTATCATTCACCTTAAAAGCAAGCTGACAGGCACAAGAATTAGTGTCTTGGGAGAATGGAAGTTTTGTCCTTACCTGTAAGCTTCATCTAAGGACATATCCATTCTCTTCATGATATATGCGATAGCAATTGTGGCAGAGCGGGATATTCCAGCCAAACAGTGCACTAACACACGTCCATTCGATGCTTTTGCCTTTTCTGCATAGCAAAGGAGTTGTCAAGTGTCAATCTCACTAGCATTGTAGCACAATGAAGAGTTTGCAAAACCACCTACTCTTCTTAAAATTGTTAAAACTTCCACAGTAATCACTATTGTGGATCTCATGGAACCTTTAAACCAAAAATACTTTCTCTTTATTGAACTAAAGAAAATTGTGGTACTACAGGTACAGCTGCAGGAAATGCTGTATTTACAGCATACTGCACCTACTTTACTTTGACATGCATGTAAGCAACCACGTACAGAAACCTGGAAAAGGCAATTGTTCTATCACAAATACTTACTCTTACTTGCATATAAATTAAAACAACTTAGCCAGTTCATCTCTCTGGTTACTGCTCAAAGCTAAGGATCAGATTTGTGTATGTCTGAGTGTCAGATATCTCCCCAGACTGCCAGAAAGTGCAGCTGGGCTCCTAGAAGGTGTCTTCATTCCAGAAGTGCGGGATCACACAGCGACAGAATCTTCCTGTTCTGCTTCTGTGCTTAAAAAGTGATGGTGGTCATATACCTAGACCCTTACGATATTTTCATACCACTCAAAAAACATTCAGGACTCCTGCAGCTAAACCAGGAGATAAACACATGAAACAGAAATCAGAAAGTGCTCGAGAGAGACAATCTCATGTTTCTTCTTACCTATAAAATCCACTGACTTATCCAACCAAGGCAAAATTTTCTCACAAAAGCTGTCATTCACAGGCACTCTCAAGAAATGGGACTCCGGAATAAAATCAGGCTTTGGACAAGTATTGCTGGCATTCAGTACATAGCCAATATCATTCTGCTGCATCAGCTCCTGTGGAGAAGATAAAGGTTAAGGCCAGAGAAGTCAAATGACCCCTTGGACCATTACAAGAAGTCATAAATGAAAAAGCCATGATAAAGCTAAAAACTAAAATGGAATTCATATTTCCATTGCTTTAGCTATTTTAACGGCATTCTCTTCTGAAAAAGATTACCCCTAAGCTTTTGAGTCTTCAAACAACTTTTAATGAATATCCAACGTGTCCAAATAACATATAGACTGCAGAGTCCATAAAAAACAAAGCTCGCAAAGAGGAGAAGTAATGGTAAACTTCTCTTAGTTATGAATCATCATTTGCAAGAGAGTCTGGGTTTGTTTTGTTTTTTTGTTTCCCCCACCTTGCTTTAAAATCCTTACCTGGCAAGATGACAATATGCCCAACCACTTCCCACAGGTAGTTTGCTGACTTGAGTACAAGTACAAAAATATGTGAATTGTGAAATGGTTAATTCTTTCACATATTTATTTTTCCTGCAAGTGTAAGGATGTTTTGGAGAGGACAAACCAGACCACAGCTACTTAGCCAGAGTCAGAAGTCTGCTCTTATCCAAACCAGAGCAGTTTAAATAATGAGCGCTTTGTAAGCACACGGGTGTACCACACTTCAGTTGCAGGGTGCGTAGAAGGGAAGAGCACACGCACATGTCAGTATAAATTGAGACCTACCCCATATTCACTTGCAAAGGGTAGTGTATAAAACAGCCCTACTGCACTACTACAATTCTCAGCAGCAATTGTGAATAGGGAATCTGCATGAATCTCTTCTTGTGAGTTGAATTTGCTCCAGACAACAAAATCAAACCCCATCTTTAGGAGCTTCTCCAAGCTTTCGTCCCAAATCCCTCATACCAGCACATTCAGAGGTGCTTAAGGACATGGTCACCCTAACCTACTGTATATACATTTTCCACATAAAGGTGACCAACTACTCTTAAAGCAAATTATCAGAAATATAAAACAGCAATCTTCAAAATAAGAGCTACGTGCGGCAAATTAAGTTCTCAGCATTGCTCCTCCTTACCCTACTAATTTTCTTGATCATGCTCCCACTACAGTGAGCTCCTCTGCCCAATGTCAGGTTCCTCTATCACCAATTCCCCCCAATCTCTTATGTTTGCCTCTCCCCAGTTCAAGCCACCTTCAGACCCATGTGCTTTTTGAAGCCTATGCCTTCACTTCTCCCATTACCATGTACTGATACACCCTTTAAAGCTTAAAATCCTTTAAAGTTGAAAACCAGAGTGTTGTAAGGAATCAGGGGAGTACTCGGGGCTATCCAGAAAGGGACAAGTATTGAGAAAGAGGTTCTTGATGCAGAGGACTGGTTATTGCTAGACCCATGGTATCCAAGGAGTGCAAGGGAAATTACCAGATCCCAGCATCCTCACCTCCCTGCTGTGCATCCTAGCCTTGAAAAGCAGTGTAAGCCAAACTGCTCAACAGCAACTTTTGTAAAATAAATGCCTACTTCAAATTAATACACTGAAAAAAAAAACTGAGTGCAGAAATGAGGCGGCACATGCAGAATCATGAACAACCTTAGGTGTACAGGCCACACTGACTCCACTATTGGCAATGCAGGCATCACTATCATGCAGAGCTCCACAACACATATTTGTTCAGACCATAGCACATATTAGCTCTCAGGGGTGCCGAGAGGCTGATGCATTTAGAAGAATAGAAAAGCTTTTTTTTTTTTTTTTTTAAAAGTATAAGTGCTGGTGGGCTACACAGTCCAACCATCACAATTCCACAGTTATGTAAGATTTTTGATGTGGAATTGATTGTCCAAATGGGAATTGGACGGTTGCAGACGCCAAGTCTGAAATCTCCGAGCCAAAAAAACACCCAAAAATGTGTTAGTGCTTGACTTTGAGAGCAAGCCTAAGAAAAAAGTTATGATTTCTGCTCTTCTGAGGTATCAATCATTCCCTGTGCAGCACACTAATATAATAACCATAACAGTGACTTCATTGTAAGGCACCCAAGAGGAAGAAGTGAATTATGATGGAAGGAAGATCCAGAAATCCTAATGCTAACAACTTTGTGAAAAGAAGGTAAATGCTCTTTTGTCAGCTTATTTACGTTTTATGACTTGTTTAATCTTAAAATTAATGGCACCCTCACCCTAAAATGTTATTTTGTTCCAGGAAATAAAATCCAGGTCTGGCAGGGAAAGAAAAAAAAAAAAAAAAAAAAAAAGAGTTAAGTAGCAAAGCAGAAAGTTTTACAGCTCAAATGCTGCTGTAAAACGTGGGATACAACTACGAGAGGCACTCCGGCCCATAAGCACCACACTGAAATTTTTTTGTTATGCCTTTCTTTCAGAAAGGACACTGCCACTCCCATACAGGTCAAATTTAGTCCATCTTTCTTTCACAAATCTGAAAATCAAAGCTCTTCTGTCAAAACAAGTCCCTCTTACAATGGTGTTTGATATTGGTAACCATCACGGTATTACAGTAACAACTGCAAAAGTGCAACAACTCCTCCCTTAGCCAAATGGAGTAACATAAAACCGGTAATGATGAAAAAGTCCACATTTTGCAAATATACACCCTTAGGCAAAGCAGCACTACTGATCACCAAATTATTGAAGAACACATAGAGGGGAGAAAAAAAAGGGGGTGGGGGGAAGACTTTTCCTGAGGTTTTTAGTATCTAAACACTGAAAAATTATAGACATTTCAAGACCAAGTATTAGAAAAATAATTTGCAAAGCAATAATATAAAGCACCTCCTAAGAGTTTTTGAAGTAATCAAAGTTTCACTATGGAAATTAAATAGAACATTCACATTTGCTTATGTTTCATAAATAAAATGTTATCAGCAAAGGTATAAATGTCAAATGGCATTAATATTCTTGAAAGATCATAAATACTGACCTTCCTGCAGAAAGGCAAATATTTTATCACCACCCAATGCCCTTGCACTTGGAGATAAGCCTACAGAGATCCTAAAAAGATTAGCTCATCCTCATAAACCATGCTGAAAATCCACCTCTTTCAGTAGTGGGTTGAACTGTATTGCAGATGAATAGTTCTTTTGCCAAGATATTTTTGAGACATTTAGGTTTTAGAAAATAGATTCAGTCAATAGGAAAAATAAGGGCATCCCACAGAAAGCACGTGAAGGCAAAACATAAGGTCAACATACATAGCTACCTTTTATAGTTTGGAATGTTTTTTCTGAAAAATTCCAGTAAGTTATTAAAAAAAAATCTGAACTTGAACAAAAAGCCCATTCTAATCTTAACAGAAATCATCCCCAGTAACTGGAAAAGCAGAAGGCCATTGAACCAGAGCATGCAAATTTAACCGCTTACCATCTTCTTGGCTATTGCAACAGCGACACTCCCTGCTACTTATCACTCAGATTTGTTTCTGGTCCTCCTGAACAAATCCTCCTTTCTTTCCCCAATACCTTAATGGAAGATCAAGGCATCCCAAAGAAGCACAGTGTGTGAAACAGAGAGCAATGGAAATGGTGAGGTGCCTGGTAGCATCCCTCTGCCATTAGAAATTCTAGCTTTCTAACCTCTAACTATAGTCAACGTCGAGATGAATCAAGAAACCATTTAATAACAGGAAACTGGGACTTGCCAATAGTTCATCAAGTGAATTCTAAGGAATCTTTAAGTGTTCCCACAGTTTCTTTAAAGCTAATAAAGGAACCAATATTTACAATATCAATTTCAGACTTTCCATAGGTGACTGCCCACATTGAAGGAATCACAAAGTTACTGAGACATGAAGGTTTATCTCAGTCTAGTGAACAAGTAACATTTTCAGATTAGCGCATTGTCCACTGTTGGTTCAAAGTAAGAGGAAAAAAAGGTATGAGAGACAGGCAGCTCTGAAATCATAACATATATTTGTCTTAGAATGGGTAAGAAACCTAAGTGGCCCTTTACTACCTGTAGCAGAATTTCCACAGATGGACCATCAAGGACGACATCAGGAGATAAGAACTGATGAAATTTTCTGTGCATTATAGTCTATTATTTTTGTGGTTCTTCAAAGGAAAACAGAAACAGCACTCTTTGATCATAAGTCCTGTGTGTGGAATATGCGACAAAGCACAGAACCTGATCAACTCCCAAGAATCCTACATTAATTCCAAATTATCTACAATTGCAGGGTTTCCTGATACACGCTGAAATAAGATCACGACTATAAATTAGGAGGCAAGAGAGACGTCACCAGTTGGGAACTCTTCCTATAGTCTGCTCTGCCACACTCGGGGGTTACCAGCAGCAGTCATGTTGAGGGACTCCTCCATGCCTATAATCAAATTCCTGACCACGGCTACCACTTGGATTCTTCTCCTCACTGTACTTGTGCATAACATCCATTCATAGGCATTAATTTACTGCCAATAGGGTGAATAGCCTCTTTCATCCCTTTGGGACAGTCATTGCTTAGGAGCCACAACAAATGGGCAGCAACAGAGTGGAGTTCCAGCCACATCCCAAATGAAGTTTGGGATTGCCTTGGTCCTGGAGAGGAGTAAAGGATCCTCACTGCTTTTCCCTACCAACCTCCTGTGACTAAGGATAGCACTTATCACTCACATATTAAAACAAACAGCGATAAAAAGCATCTTTCTAATATTCTACTAGTTACAGCAAGGGTTTTAATTTTTTACTTATTTCCTCATTTCTTCTTGTCTTGGAACCACAAGTTTATTACCACATTGTGACAATAAGCTGCTCTGATATCCACTGTAAATGAATCAAGTCTAAATTTCTGACTCGTTACCTGGCAACAAAGATGTGAGAGATTTTGAAGTATGAAATAAAGACAAGAACTATTGACTACCTTCCATATCGGCAGATTTTCCTCCAAACACTGTTAAAGTGCAACCACCCTCCAGCAGATCGCTTGCATATCAAAGATACCATTAAAACAACTGTGAAAAATCCAGAAATTGACTAATAAGGATGAGACTGAGTGAGGAGTAGAAAAAAAATACATGAAAATTATTATTGCAAAGAAAATGTATTTGTGTAATGTATGTCTATTAAGATAGTAACTACCTTAAGGTTTATATGTGGATTAAAACAAACAAACAAACAAAAAAAAAACAAAAAACACACAAACACCTTCACGACATTACACAATAAAGGCAACATTTTAGAGAGAAGAATTCTGTGCCCCTCTGACCTCCTGCCCCACTCTGTATATTTATATTACCAGCTTATGAAAGCTGTTGGAAAGCTAATAAATATCTCCCCCAAATAATAGTGGGAGGCAAGAAGGCGCACACAGTAGAAATGGAAAAAGATAGGAATAGGAATACAGACATACAGCAATTTGAAACTGACTCTTTTTAGATAACTGAGAGTCCAGCACCTTGCAAGTACTATACTTGAAGGTTTTGCTCTCTTTCATATACCACATGGGTTATTTAATAGGAACAGAAATTATTACATGCACATGTAGTTAGAAGCAGCAAGTGTTTTTTTAGCTTTTGTTTTTATTATTTTGTTTTGTTTTTGAGTACAGTGATACCCAAAAGGCTCATTTTAAATGATATTCAAATGATTATCCAAATCTGAACATTAGGTGAACAAATATTTGTTTGCCATACTCCCTCATCAGTGACTTTTTTTTTTTTTTTTTTTAAGAAAAAAATTCTTTCAAACAAACTTTCTTTTATTTAACATTAGCCTAAAGGTTACGTAATTGTGTTAACATTTAACGCTTGCCAAAACACACCAGTCCAAACTATTCTCAGGCAGCTACCCCAATCTTCTGTAATGGCAGATTTAACAGTTTGTTGCCATTAGTAGGTTACTGAGGAAGTTGTCTTCTCCAAGACCAAGGTGCGAGCAGACCAAGTTTCAGATTACATGACACGGAGACTTAACTATAGGGACATTATATGGACATTAGTTCTCACAGAGCTGGCTGTGCATAAACTATGAAAAACTGTCGTCTGTATCTACTTTAAATGTTTTGCAGTTGTGATTATGTCAAGGCATCTATCGTACTGCATCAAGGCACATAGAGATGACGTACTCATCCATGTACACAACACAACATCCAGAACACTCACCTTGTTGAGGACATCTCGCTGACACCCAAGGTAGAGATGAGGCAGAATTCGTGTTGGTCCAATGTTGGAGACAGGTAGGCATGGCTGAGAAATGCAAGTAGGGACAAGGGTGGATTTTCCTTCACAGAGTCCAGGGAAAGAACTGGAGAACTCAGCAAAACCACCTGTGAAACAGACAGCATGAATTTTACTTGCACGCAGTGCTGAGGGCATCGGTGCCTACCTCAGAGCTCAGAAGCCAGCATTCAATGCCTGGAAGGGCAAGGCTGCGAGTCCAGGGCGCTGCAGCAGCACGGCCCTAGCAGGGGAACTCGCGCCATGTGCGGGCACCTCTTCCAGATGCACCGCGACTGTGCAGGACCAGCCATTCACCCCGGCACTCAGCCTGCCTTGCTTGCCCATTCCACCTGGACATTTATTTTTCTGCCTCTCATTGACTCTCTTCCTTCCTCGGAATTTTTCATGCTTGATCATATGTGGAAGGGAAAGTCAAAAAAAATCCCAGCACACCAAAACCACCCACACCTTCTGCTCTCCCCCACAAACTCTTTTCTAAGCACCTCTTTCCTTTTATACTGAGTCTGTAATTGGCCATTGTGGTTGCTACTGCATTAAGAAAAAGTCATGGTCACTGAATTTGGTAAAAACATCAATACATGTGGTTATTGTGATTAATGTTTGCTTTTGAATCCCACATCATTATTTTCTATGCTTAATAATTCATATTTCATAAAAGAGAGTTCCAAGAGGTTTTACATTTCAAAACCACATGAAGCTGAGGCATCTCCACCTCATGCAAAGAGGAAGCACCACGTGGGGAGTACAGAAGAAACTGGGAAGAGCTGAAGACTGGCCACTGGGACTCCCCTGGCAAACTACAGTTCTCTTGACAAAACCAAGGAAATCTCCAGCAACTAACCTACACTTAGGTTAAATAAAGTCTAAAAATTGAAGCTATCTACATTTTTTTTGTATGTTTGCATCATGTTATAGCCAGTCTGTAAGGCTCAAAGGCACAAATCAAAATCAAAGTCTGTGGCTTTTTTCTTACCTAAAATTCCATCTCTCTGTTCACTTTTAAAGTGAAGGAAGAGTCATTATAATCTGTTCAGAACAAGCTACCGTTATCATCAAGGAAATAAAGTATTAATGTGCTAAATCTGCCAAATCCTATGTTCATTATTATTGCAGTTTGAAGACATGAATTAAAATTATTCAGCAATAAGATAATGCACTGTTTTGTCATGACTTGTACTGACTTTACCTGCATTATGTCTATTCTTTGTATTTGATATTTTGTATAATTTGGTAAATCCCGAAAAAATATAAATATCCTGTCACCCCTTTTAGGTATTTTGCTTCCTTTCCTCCTCACTCCCACCAAATTACATAACAGCCCAAATTAATCTTAACATAAAAGTCAATGAGTACGTTTCAAAATAAAAACATCACAAACGGCCATTCTTGTTATAATTTTTTTTCAGAAAGTCTCCTCCTTATTCTGGTAGACAAGCGAATTTAGAAAGCTGACGATGCTCATCTTTTGAGTCATAAGACATAATAGTCTAAATGCACCGTAAGATCTTTTATTTTATTTATTTTTTTAAACCAGGCTTCATGTCATAGCTATATAGCTCTTTATATTCCTTTTTACTCTATAATCTGCTCGGAAAAAAAAAGAGAGAAAATGCTGTGGAATGTGATTCTCTGGAGAATCTACATGCAGTTGATAGATCCTGTTTTGCTGTACTGCAGCAGGCCTTGAGTCAGTTAAGGTTCATGCAAGTTGAAGCACCTCGAACAGATTCAGTGTCTGCAGCAGGCAGGGCAGAGCTGCCCAAGACACATGGAGAGAGAGCTGGAAAGTGGAAAGCCTGTTCAAAGCACCCACCAAACACTCTCCCATTGGAAACCACTCATTTTAAGAACATCACTGAGCAGAATCATAGAATCATAGAATGCCTAAGGTTGGAAGGGACCTCTAGAGGTCATCTAGTCCAACCCCCCCTGCACACGCAGGGCCACCTAGAGCACGTGGCACAGAAGGTGCTTGAGAGGGAAAGAAGCAGACAGGCAAACATTTATAGCAGAGGGACAAGAGTCAGACAAGAAGAGGAGCAAAATTTGTACAGAAATTCTTATTTTTCCCCCCGCTCAGTGCATTGCTGTGCTGCCCGAACAAAAAGTGCACTTTGGTTCAGGACCACGGCAAGGAACCTGTGGCTGCAGCACAGCCAAACACCTCTGTGTGCAGGCTGTCACGCAGAACACCGAGCCCACGGAAAGCTGCCGGGGGAGTCCCAAGGGCGATCAGCACCGCTCCACAGCGGCCGAACTGCCAGCCACCCTCTCGTGTCACGCAAAGGAGAGCTCACCCCACGTGAGCTCAGAAAGACAAAGGGAAGAGGCAAAAATGGCACCGAGGTGGGTAAGTGAAAGCTCAAGAGACGGGTGTCGAAAGCAACTTAGTAGCTCACTACCATGCCGCTTTGCCCCCTCTGCTTCCAGTTCCTGGCTGCGTAATCCATGAATGCTTCTTCGGTGAGCTGATATTATACACACTAATCTTATTTTTAAAGAGTCCTTGCTTTTCTCCATCACTAGTAAATGTGGAGTTTTGTTTTTTTTTCATTTGTTTTTTGGATGAAGCAGGTTAAGGAGTTAAATGGAAAATTTCACAATTCAATCTAAAGCAACCGAGGGGAATCCCAGCTGGGATATAAAGGTACAAAAAAATAAAACAAAACAAAAGATTGTGTTTAGTGGGGGTGCGAAAGTGCGGCAAAGCTAAATCACTGCTTAGCACAGAGCCAGTTCAGTTTATGGGTATAAACTGAACAAACTATATATCAGCGATGATGTGCAAGCTTGGCTCTGACACCTTTGAGTGTCTCAGCAGGCTACATTTCCTCTCCCTTGCTTTACAGTATCTGCTCAGGAGCACAGAAACTGTGCTATTGTACTACTGTGCCATTGTACTAATCAAGGGATAAAAAGAATTTTCAGATCGATTCTTTCCACACACTTGATAAATCCTCCAAGATACAGAGTAACGTTATGTTTCTCTGTTACAGAAAGCTATCTCTGCATTCCCAGTCACTGCATGCCAGGTCATGACTCTTGAATATATTTAATATGAGATATGGCACCAGAGTTCCTTGAGAAGCTATTTTGATTTTGCTTGCCTATGCTTTATCTCCCGGGAAGCTTTTTGTCTGTTTTCTGGAGCCTCTGACATATCTGGAAATAGAAAAATTACACAAATTCCTTATAAAAAGGCAGCACAAACAAAGAACAGATTTTCCTTAGGTGCTTTTATCATAAGGGTAGGCAAAGTTGGAGGAATAAAAAACATTTCTCATGACTACCTACAGCCTGGACGTATTTCTCCATGAATACTGCAGCAAGAACCTAAGAAAATCTCAGAAAACTGAGGTTTTAGCAGGTGGAAATCCTACCCCATCATCGCAAGTGTAAGGAGTAGTCTTATGCTTTAGGGCTTTATCAAGATAACCTTCAAGTGGGTCAAGCTTAGAGGCTTATATGCAAGCTGGGATGTTTAGCCTTACAAAGTCATCTGTAATTTATATATACATCAATAAATGACTGCACTTGAATATGCATAGGAAAAAGAAATCATACACGTACTTAATGCATCTTTAATCTCTATACAGATTCTGATACCCAACACTCAGAAGCAAGAGTCTATGTATAGTCTATACAAAAGAACCTCTTAGGAAGGAAGTTCTTTAACTGCTCAAGACTACCTGGACTCCTTTGCTGTGAAAGCAGTGGACAGTGCCCAGAACCAACTGGGCACTTAAACCAAACTTAACCAAACTTAAAGCATTCGTAAAAATTATTTGGTGTACAGATGGGAACGCAGAATAGAAAATTGACCATTAAAAGAGGTTTAGATTTGAATTTCATATTTTGAAAACCATCTTTGTACCAAGGGATATTTCATCTTAAATCACCCTAACTACCTCAGTGGGAATATGACTATTGGAGCTTTAGTATGAAAAAGTGTGTTTTGATTCTGCAGCTAGTTTACAAAAAACATCCTTTCTCCACTGCTGTTCCAGCCTCTGCAAACAGCCAACCAATCACAAGAGCATATTAAAACTGTGGCAAACACATCTACATAACATAACAGGTCATGAACAGAGCTAGCCGCTTAGCTTCACTGAAGTCCTAGTAGGGCTTAAGGGCCTTGATAGGCAAGAACTAGCAAATCTTCCCCACATCTTGCAGCCAAGTGTGTCTCAACCTCTCAGGATATCCTCTCCCTGCTTAAAATATCTGGCAGGCTCTTATTTGTAGCCCTAGCAATCAGCAAAACTGCCAAACGAGCCATGCACTAGAAATAGATGACTGACAAAGAACTCTGAAATATTCTCTCCTAAATAACTTACAAAATCACATAGGTTTTCCCTATTCTTCCCCATGACGCTAAACTGAAATAGCTGTCTTGACATTCAACAGGATGAAACCACTTCTCATCTATCTGAAAGTTATGACAGAGGAAAGAGGAAACAAAAACATTTTTTATACATCTGAAAAAATTGCTTATGCCCCACCCTAAAGGATGTTTTTGAAATTTATCATCCTTTACTTTTCAGTGAACCTAACTAGTAGCAATGAATTAAATGGAAGACGCTTCCGTCTCCACTACTACAATTATTCCATTATCTCTTAAAAACCCTTGATGATCAAGCAGCTACACAGTACCTTATATATGACAATAGCATATAATCATATACATATACACACACACACACACAGAGGCATACACAGTAACTTAACCTTCAGCAATTTTTCTACCTATTGTCTTGGAATATATGGATAGAAGCAGCATCTCACTCCTCACCTTCAAGCATACAACTGCCTCTACCGTAACCACATGGATGCAATGCCAGTGTATCCTTGGCTGGCAGCAAGTAATTAACTCTGCCCTGAGTTTGAGTTCCTTACGTAACAGGCTTTACACAAGTTTGAAGGAAAAAAGTCTTTGAGGATGGTGACTAGTGTGCAAACTGATGGGAGTAAACTGAAGCAATCGAGACAGAAGTCATCTCAAACTTTCTAACCTATTTTTCAAGCTGAAAAAGAAAGCAGTGATAAATCGATAGAGATGTTCAGTTGGTTTTGTCCAGTACATTTTTGAGAAAAGATCCACTAATTTAATTTTGCTCTGATTTTAGATGGTCCCTCAACAGATTGCAAAGACATAAATGCTTCAAGGCAGCTCAGCTATTGCTTGAGCAAAGTGTTAGAATGAAGATCAGTAAAAGGATTTTTGCTTTAATCAAGTGACAGGCAGCCTTCGGTTGCAGCGTGTTTAACAAACTGCAGACCCGTACTGCATCCTAGCGCTGCTTTGTTCTGCTCGCTTCACGTAGCTACAATGCACACAGCGTTTCTGTGAAATCACGGTAAGGTGCCAAAAGCTGTCAGAGGTTGCAGCCTAAATGCTTGTGTGTGGCAGAAAACCCAACACCTCCTAGGTCTTTACAGTCAAGCTTGCGCTGCTGGCTTACAAGCCTCCACATCCATTAACAGAAATTTGGCAAGATGCAGAGTCCTACTCAATTACCCTGTTGCTATGGTTCCACAAAGTGGCGCCTACACACTTTCCTTTCATCAAAACACTATAGTTTCCTAATACAGTATACATGTGTTAGGATTATCATTATAAAGGTATGATCATTAAAGGAATCTTGACACCAGAGAAGTTTCAACTCCCTTCGCAGCCAGCTTGGGAAACAAAAGAGAGCCAAGCCTGGAAGACATGAAAGAGTTTCAACAAACTTCCACACTAAAATTTATTATTTTTTTCCTTATAGATTCATTGCATAAATCCCTGTATAAATAAATCTCCCAAGTAACTTTGTCAGCAGCAAAAATAGAAGGAGGAGAGAAGCTGGAATCAGGTGGCAACAAATGATATCCAAAGAAATTTTGTTGACTTGGGAACAGCTATCTTTCATTAGGGGAACTGAATTCTTGCAGATGTAGAGCCTTAGGGCTATTTAGTTTAACCACCAGCAGAGGCAATTTCTAGATTAATAAAGAGAAATAATATTTAGAACCACAAAAAATACATTAGCTCATCTGTTTTATTTTATACGGGAACAGGCTTGGAGCATTACACGATGCTGTCAACTACCACGCTATAGTTGTGGGGGCTGTAGCTCTATGAACTACCAGAGAGGTTTTGCAAATAAAAGGCTGGTTAAGCCCTTAATCCTTGATCTGAACACTTCATAAAGAACTACAAAGTGCAAATAATGTTTTTATGGTTATATCCAACACTCAGTAAAATCATTCAAGATAAATAACACTCTAACAGGATATAAAATTGGGGGGGGGGGGCAGGGGGGAAATGCAGATATTTCTTATGCTCATTCCATGTTCTACTGGTTTTTTTTTCACCTCCCCTGCTTTTGCTCCTTATATTTCTTTCAAAAGGTTCAGGGCATGCTAAAGATGTACCAATGATAATATAACATGAAGATTTCAGAAAATATCCAATGAGATTCTGCATTAAAAAATGAAAGCATTTTTCCCTGGCTTACGGAAATCCAAATACTTGTGATATAGGTTTAGTATGGGGAAGAATACAAAAGTTAAGCAGAAACTCCAATCGACAAAAATACCCTTTTCAAAATGCAGATGTTGGTCTTCATTCACACCCAACATACAGTCTTTTCTCGCATGAACACAAGTTACCCATCTTCAGCTCGAGGTTCTTAGGGCTGACCCTGTGAAACTTCATCTGCTTTTGGAGAAGAACATCCCTGCTCCCATCCTGCAGACATCCCCCATGAACCAGCCCAGGACTCCTTTGCTCACCTGCTCTCCCCCTTCTCCCCTCTGCAGGGTGCTGGCCAGAGCGCAGTCTGCCATCATCTGCTCTTACTGTCCTTCAGAGATTGCCTTGAGCCTTTATGGCCTTATGGCTTTTTCTTTTTTTTTCTTTTTCTTTTTTTTTTTTTTAAAAAAAACCTTTGCATGTAAGTTTAGCATAACAACAGTTCTCTCATACACATATTCATCCTATTTCTAAAATATGTACAAACTGATTGCTAAACAATCCTAGTATCCCTTTAAAACTCCTTATAAATTACTATTGCAACAGCCCACCCTGCAATTCCTTAGCAGTCAAATATTTTCAGAGCTCTGCACCCTAAGTTTTCTCTTTAATTGCCTAATGCTAGCTGTTCTCTTACAACTCAAATAAGTACATATTGACAAAGCACAGAAAAGAGCAGATACTTGACTACACTTTACAGATAAAGTGGATTGAGATAGTGCATGAAATTCATGTGCAACAGCTGATCTGCCTACAATTCTGCAGTGAAAGGTAAATATGAGAATTGGGGGCCTCTATTAGATGTAGCCTTTTTTCCCCTAGTACAACTGTCCAAATGTGGATGCAACTCCTACAAAAGAGCTTCGTGCCTGTACAGATCCCAGCAGCACTGCTTCCATTTCTAAGAATTAACTTAAATTGCATTTGTCCTGAAAGCAAGCATTTCTTTTTAAAGGCAGCCATGAAATACAACTTCAGATGCAAGAAAGCTGAGAAAACACATGAAGTGAAGAGCTGTCAGTTTCCTAGGAGCCTGTCAAACAAGGCTTTGAGGACAGCTCCACACAACTGCCTTTCATGCCAAGTGCCTGCAGCAAAGCCAAGAAAGAGGGGAAAAGAGAAGAGATTGAGAGAGACAAGGAAACAGGTTGGACACCAAGATAAGGCACTTTACCACCTTCTCAAACCAATGGAGACACATTGTAAAGACTACAGCAGCATCTTTGTGCTTGTAAAAATACACCTGCTTAGTATAAGCCCACTAACTTCAGGGGTAGCAGAACTTAACAATCCTACTGGAGACAGCCTCGTTCGTGGTCGAGATTCTCCAACGGCTGCTAGAGTGAGTCCAAACAGCGTTTTCTAGTGCTGGGGCCTACACAGCACCGCTGCTCTGCTCAGTTCAGCCTGGAAATATTTTTCATGGAGACACACTAATTTGAGGATCTTCACTGTATCAGTGCTTACTTCCACTGGACTTGCCAGAACTTCCATCATATTTTATTTTGTTACTCCTTTGCTCAAACCTTACCCAAACTGAGGAACAAGATTACAAATCCTTGTGGGTGACAGCAGACAGAGGAACAACATGGCAACACACATGGCTTCCTCAAAACTTGCAGGCTAAAATAAGCGTATGAATGTGTTTTGTACAATGTCCCAGTCGATCCAGCTGGCCCTGCATACCTGTGCGCCTCAGAAGATGCATCAAGAATTCCTTCTCTTGCTACTGATGGAGATGTAAGAGATGGTGAATATGTTTTGCCACAGACCGCAAAGGTTGCTGGAGAAGTCCATACACACTGGTCATGCACAGCACACGGGACATTGCCAACTGGCATTTCTTAAGTGCCACTCAAATCAGTTGCTTCCCCTTTGGATTCTGACTATTTAGAAAAGGCCAAAGGGAGAAATTACTTTTCCTCTCAATTAATTCTTCTTGAAAACAGACTAGTAGTGACTTCACTCCTTTTCCCACAAGACCTAATTGTCTGACAGTTCATCTGCATTAAGTCAGCATCAAACACAATTATTTTAGAGCAGAGACAGGGAGTAGAAAGAGTCTAGGACCCAAGTGATGAGTCAAGAGACACAGAAGACATGCATATACTAGAAAAGTACTGTGGAAGACTTTGAAGCTTGACAGAAGATTCACCCCCTCCTACTTTTAATTCAGGACTAAGTTCTTCATTAAGGGTACCAATTACTCATGCATTTTATATAGTGATATACTAATGAACAGTGTTCACTAGTGGCAATATTGGCATCCCAGCAGCAAATAAAACCCTGCAAAATTTCCAACTAGTTCTACAGCATAAAGTATAGGTCCTGTACGTTTAAGTAAGCCCTACCAAAATTTCTGTATTCACCAAGAGAACGCAGTGCAGTACATTAATGCTTAGCTCCCCATTAACTCCCAGCAACTCCGAACTTGTTACTCTAAAGGCTTATCAGTGCCTGGCACATAACCTGTCTATCATTACCAAAACTATGCAAAAACTGAATTTACAATACACTACAACAAAGACAGAGGATACACAAAACACTAACATTAATGTTTATTTTGTCTCGGAGCAGACACTAATCTGTGGCTTCGCTGCACTTTCACAACCCTACTCCAAATGCACCTTTTCTGCCCAGCCACATTAAATGTGCATCCAGGAGCTGCAGCACAGACTTCCTCCTCGGCTGCAGCACAGGGGAGTTTCAAGCTTTCCGACGGGCGTTTTTATGAATCCACAGCGTTTCAACTGTCTAAATGAGCTGCAGACCTACCCAGGCCATTACAATTCATGCATTCCAGCTCCGCAGAACAGGGCCGCTTGCCATTTTCCATTACACAAGCTCAGGCTGCAGAGCCCGGCTGGGCTCGCTGCCATCGCGGCAGACAGCGCACGCCTCCCCCGGCGCTCCCCTGCCGTCCCCTCTCAGCGCAGCCACCGCGACTCTCCGCTTAGCCCAAAAGCTCCTTCAACAAAGCTCTGGTTTTATTACAGCAGCGTTCAGCAAGCAGCACAGGAGCAAAGCAAATTCCTCGCCCTGCAGAGCTTGCTGTCTGTGGTAAGAAAAGGTTAATAGAGAAGTCAGGCAAACAAGGGTCAGAGGGAACGAGGGGGAAAAGAAAAAAATGAAAGAAAAAAAATGAAAGGAAAAAAAAAAAAAAAAAAAGGTAAAAAAAAAAAAAGGAAAAAAAGAAAAGAGGAGAAAAAAAAAAAAAAAAAAAGGAAGATTGGGTCAAGCCTCACTGCAATAGTGGCCTCTACAAATAAGAGTCAGCCTAAAAGCAAAGAGAACATCGTGGATATTCACTTGACCTCTCTGCCTCTGTAGAAAAAAAAAATATATATATGTATATATATCTTCGTCATAATTCCAGTCAATTAAGTTTCATAAGCATCTAGAAGTATCCAAAACAAAAACATAGTTCACAAGTTATTCTTGGGTTGGAGAAGTATTATGAGAGCGTCATAGTCGTCAAACTTCGCTTTCTCTCAAAGGGCAGCAAGTGGATCCACATATGAAAGTAATAAAGTATCCTCTCCAATTTTTCAAGTGCTTAAAACAATCATGGCACTAGATGAACACTCAAAACCTCACTCTAAGTACAAAGAGTGGGAGGATATTCGCACTGCGCCAGCTGTAGCCACGGGTACTAGTTTTTCTAGGCTCTCTTTCACCAAGGCTGACAGAAAGAGAGGCTTTCACAGAGGAAGTTTCAAAGCAAAACTCCTTCCTTACTCTTCTGCAACAGGCTCAACTCCACAGGCTACAAGATCATTTGGAGGACTTGCACCCACTCTGCAAAGCTTTTTCTTTTTTTTCCTTTCAGACTTTTTGCTAACACTGTCCACATTCAGATTATCAGAGAAACCAGCATTGTTATGCAAGTGTCCTCCTCCCTCGGAGCACTGGCAGAATACTTTTATGGCTTATTCCTTATTATTTCAACTAGCAAATTACTCTTAACTTAATAACTCTAACTCATAAATAAGTTGTAATCAACTACCGCCACTTCTCCCTCTGTGCTCTTCTCCTAGAGGTGATCTCGAAATACTTGTGCACTGGGAATGCAGAGCACTTCAGTCAGCCACAACCAAAGGTTATTAAGGTTCATGTCCAACATTAGAAAGTGGAGGTGGGTAGGGGACAAAACCACTTAAAAGGGTGATAGACAGGAAATTATAAGGCAGCACAAACAGCTAACTCATGCCATCTTTCAGTACACACTAGCATTTGGGATTGCAGAAATAGGGAAAAGCAGCTCAAGTTCCGCAATCCTGTTCATGTCAAAGGTAGATGGAAATGATCAGATCCACTCATGGAGAATATATTCTTAATCTCACCTTGTGGCTCCTGGCAATAGGACTTTTTTTTTTTTTTAAATCCAGCTTTGCTTTAGGCAAGTAGAGTCCTTTGAGAGTCCTTTCAACAGAGATGATTTCAAATATAATTAAGAGAAATTCCAACATAGATAAGTTGATAGAAGAATTCTTCAGCTTATTTCCTTCTTTCCATCCTCCATGTGAGTCTTCCATTTTGCACATACTCTCTACTAGGTGAGGGACGCGACAGGAGGAAGTAGTGGCTTGGCCATTTTTTGCCACGGTCTCTAGTGCTGATCTCACTGAACTCATCCTGTTAGTTTTTTATATTTTCCATCCTTATTCAGTTTAAGAATTCATTTATTGCCCACTGTATGTCACCTGCATTTATCACTGAATATGAAATTAATAATTTATGTCTTTCTGCTTATCACAGTACCTTTGTGCTCAATGAGAGCTCTAAGACCTTGAGAAGATAAAATCCATTACATCATATTATTGCTTATATCTCATAGGCAGCAGTGCAGCAGAGATTAGGTGACAACTCACCACTGGGGACCTGACTGCATTACCATCATGACTGCACCCAAAAAAAGGCTTTGGAGAGGTTCTGTACAACTTCACTGACTTCAGGGTTTAGTGTTCATGCAAGTCAAATGAAGGTTTCATGCTAGGCACCTAGAAGAACTGTATTTCCCATTAGTGACCCTGTGAACTGTTGAGCTGACCTAAGTACTATGTAGTTTATACTCCATTTCTTCAAGACAGCTGTCATAATACCCGAGCAAGAAAGATCATTCTTTCTTATCCAGTAGTCTTTACTTCAGCCATTGAAGAAAGGCACCTTGGTTTCCAACAGTGTTTGGACATTGCTTTCTACAGGTTTTCTGCAGACATGATTCAAGGATACCCAACCCTGATTTCATCTACAGACCAGGCCCATGCTATTTAATGATATACATGGGTCATTATAACACAACTGCATACAAATTCATAACAGAGTATAGGATCGGAGGGGTCAAATTGTGCAGGGACTTCTAAAAGTTCACAAAAACTTCTAGTATATTTTACTCTCCTTCCTCAACAAAAACTGCCTGTTTTCAGTAGGATTGAATACCCAGTTTTATCAAGTCTAAGTGGCAATTCAGTGACTGACAAAAAACGAAAAATGTGTCCTTTATGATTTGCTGGCAAGACATGCTCCATTTTTTACAGAACTTTAAGAAATTCTTATGGAGAGTTCAAACTGTTTCTATGACCCTACATTACACAACTCGGATGTTTATCTAATCCTCCTTAGACATTTAGCATTGCTCCATGTCCATATGAGAACAAGAATTCTGCTTTTGGTTTCAGTCCATTGCCAATACCACGTCTCTCTATTAGGATATGGCAATTTTTAATTTCAGGTTGTATAGAGAGACAAGTAAGGATTTCTGCTTGCTTTTTCAGAAATCCTTCTATTTAGCAGGAATTCTCTGCATAGAAAACATAATATAACCCTTCAGTACATCACAGACAACATTTGAAAGGTAACCATCATGAAGATATCCAGGCTTACAAGAGCAAGAACAAGTCTGATTAACAGGAAAAGTAGGAAAAATAAGTGCATCAGTAAAGTAGACAACGAGCTACTTTCACTGGCATAGCGGAGCAGAATTTAAATAAAACTCTTGCTATTTACCACCTTGATAATATTATGGCATCAAGCAAGAATGTTAGTAGCATCTCCTGTTTCTGTAAACCAAGCAGACACATCACAAACACAAAAAAATCCACACCCAAACAAAACAAACTAAAAACCTAATTTAAAAATTATTTTTTAAACCTAAATCTAATTCTCAAAATAGTGGAAGAGAATGGTTTAAGACAAACCCTTGTGTTTGTGTAACTGAGTGGGGTAAGTGGAATGATGAAAATGAGAGGGGGATTAAGCCTTCAGTACCCACATTTCAGTATTTTGCACACTGTTAAAAATTAAGAATCAAAACAAATATTTAAATTCCTTAGAACACTCCCCACCACATTATAAGTATTTCTATGAGATTAGATCAAAAGCTAAATTAATTGGTAGGGGTTCCTTTGAGGCTTTTACATTACTAACTTCACTGAAAAACAACATTCAGGTTAGAGCATACCTCTGTGCACAATCTCAGTAACTAAATCAACACAAAACTCCACAAAACTCACCAAATGCTCAGTAATAGCAGGAAGGACCAAGAACAGATAAAGGAATTTCAGATATTTGTTAATTGCTGTTTATTCTATCTCAACAAAAAATATTTTCCTATCCCAAAACATTTATTTAAGGTCACTGTTTTAAGTAAACGACATGAGTGGTTTAGGGAATACTCAAGTCCAAAGTTTTTTTTCTTTCTGCTTGGTGCATTGACCCCTACTCTCATTACGAGCCATAAACGTTTACAAGAGTTTGTCATCAGCTTGCTGAGGCAACACATTTTATCTCATTTTCCATAGCTGCGTATCAACAAACTTCAAGAAATGTTTTATATGACAAAATCTTGCATGATGGCCCTCCCCACATGACTCAAAGAAAAGATGATGAAGATTTTTCTCCTTAATCAAGACACAAGCAGGAAAAATAACAATGCTGAGACTGCAACTGGTGACAGAACAACAGATGTATTTATCACCTGTGTGAGGTTGCTTCTTTAAGTAGTTAGTTCTTTAACAGATGTAATAAACCCAAAAGAATTGTGAAAAAGAATTTTCTCACGTAAGGAAGGAAGTGAATTATAAGAGAAGGAAACGCTAGAGAGCGGAAGGAGCATAGCTGATGTTAATTACTTTAATACCAATTCATCTTAGCCGGCTGTATTTCATGAAATAAACACTTACCTATGACAGACCAAGAGTAAACACTGTCTTTGTTTACAAGAGTAAACACTTGTATTTCCCTTCTGTTACTAGCGGTTGTTTTTGTGTTCAGAAATTGCCCCATCCCTAGCTATTTAACAAAAAAAGATCAAATTCTCAACTCTAATCTCTGTTGAGAGATGCATTTGATATGTGAAAGTAAATATCCTCCTTTCTATAGCAGAGTTTTTAACACATTAGCTTACCCTAACACTTTCAGTTGCACATGGCTACATTAATCTCAGTTAGCTAATATGCACTTGTATCTTACAGGGGCTTTAAGTTGCAATTTTTGCTTTGACAGACAACTACCATATACAGATATACGAAAAAAATCCGTATCACTTTCTCTCAGCATCATTACGAGGTACACAACTGGTGCTTATCGAGATGATGCAGAAGTGGGATACTGTCTGATACTGTCCCCTCCTATAGACGGCACCAAACAACATGATCTTCATGGGGTCCAGTAGAGCTAAAAGAGGACCAAAGTCACGCTTCCTATAAGCCAATCTTAAAGCTACAGAAAAGCAGTAGCATTGACAAATTGAGCAATCTTTTTCTTCCAACTACTCCCAAGGATGGCGTTTCCCTGGCAGTTCTGGGAGGGAGGATTTGTGCTACCCTCCTCTGCTTGGCCTTACTGAGGCTCGCTCTCTCCTCTGTGAGATCCAATTCTTAGTTATAGAGAACTGCTGCTCTTCCCATCATGAAAAAGAAACTGCAAATAGTCTGTATTACCACACAGAACTATGATCTATCTGCTCCAGGGTATTAAGAGAAAAAAAAAGGAGAGAAAAAAAAAAAAAAAAAAAAAAAAAAAAAAACACCACACACACAAACACCCCTCAGGGCAGATGAGGAAGATCAGAGTCAGGCATTTGATCAATAAAAGCTTTTAAGAGGCATGAATTTCTTCTTGACTGGTCTATTTTTTTCAAATGAAATGACGATATAATGAAATAACACTTTAATTTTAATAGAGAACTAATCATAGAATTCATCGCATTTTTCAGTCAGTATTTACTGTGCCAAGAGACTATATGTTTACTTCGTATCTCAAATGAAAGAAGAGCTACTTCATCCTAGATTGTAGTCTACAGTCCACAAGTATAGCTCTTACCAATATAGCAAAGAAAGAAGCACCGAACATAGCCACACTAAAATCCTACTTATCATAGTTTAGCATATATGCTTGCTATATATATGTATATATAGTAAGCTTAGTAAGTTTTATAAACATACAGCTTATATTAGCATGAAATGCACCTATGCACAAAAACCTTTTTTTATTTTTTCTTCTTCACTGCACTCACTTTCAAAATAGTTGGGAAAATTCTCCCAGTAATACAACCACTTCCCTTTGAAGTCACTTCATTTGAAGTCACTAAAAATTCAGTGAAATCCTCACGATGAAAGGATGCATCTCTCTGAAGTTACTTCCCTTCTCATCATCTCTGACTGTAGTTTTAATAGTTGTCAGACACGTGCATGCTTCCTTAGATCACTGAATCAGTCATTGCAATGATTTCCTACTTCTGTGCGTCATCCTCTCCTCTTTCTGCTCCGGATTTACTTCACACCCCTCCTTGTTCCCTCTTGGGAGCACTGAGTCTACCGTTCCGTGACAGAAGAAACAACAAAAACGCACATTAAGAAATCCTGTGTTATAAGAACTTAAATTTCTAATGATGCTTTGACCTGGTATTCAAAAAAAAAAAAAAAAAAAAAAAAAAAGTGGGAATATGGGGAAGGTCCTAAATAGAATATCATAAAAAATGAAGTTTAGGTAGTCATACAAAATAGCTTCTTTAAGTATAAGGGAATCATTTTTGTTATTGTTAGAGTACACACCAATTCCTTGTATTTATAGAATTTAAGAGCACAGTACTACACTTACAGGATTTTTGATCCTAAAACAGCAAACCTATGCATCTACAGAAAACCAGAGCGATCAGCTTCCATTTACACAGCTCTAATGGTGTAAAATGCTCCCTGTAAGATACAGTTCCTACACATGATATGTACTATGAATGTTACTACATGCAAAACTCAGCTACACCTGAAGAGTTACACCAACATTCTTTTGCAAAGTTTTGTACACATAAATTATATTGAGCGCACTTTCTTTTTGGAGATTTTTTTTTTTGGTACATCATACCTGAAAGCAGATATACAGAGCTGAAATTCTTCTCCAGTTTGCCCAGAAGCACAGTAAGAAAGCAGTCAGGTGAGAGAGAGGTCACATCTTTAGAGCTTTGGTCATACACCACCACTTCCTGCTTGCAATCAATTTCAATCTGAAATACAAGTCATTGAAAATAAGGTAGGAAGGAGGAAGATGATTAGAAGCACATTATCAGCTGCATGAAGTCAGGCCAAGGGCTCCTACTTATTTCCTATATCATATTCCAGAAATCTGGATTTCTTACCTAGCTAAAAGCAGCTAGCTAAAAGCAGCTTTTATTTTATACTTAATATTCCTGAATAATTTTAATTCCTTTGAAAGTTTAAAACTTGTTATCTGATCCAAGTTGAAGTGTACTCTGTACGTTTCAGTCATTGGGTAACGTCACTTTTAAAAAGTCATTTCTCTGGACTAATTCGCCGGCCCTAACCTAAACTGTTAAAAGAAAGTCCACTTTCAGTTTCTGCTTTTAAGCTTTTTGTTTAAAGGGAACCTTAAACTATCTAGAACCATATGTACTTGAGCCATCTGTAAAAGTATATATAATGTATGTTCAGATAATAATAAAATGGCTCTATTTTTAACCTTTGAAGGCAGATTTACCATGTGTAGATTACTTTTGTCATCTAAAGGCATTAGAACACAGCTATTAATTGGCTAAAAATAGTCACAGGTAAGTTTAAAGAATTTGGCTATTTTCTTTTCACTACCAATACTCTTACAAAACAAGAAAACAACCACCCCCACCAAAGCTATTCACATGAGAAGCATCTTAAACAGTAAATAGTAGCCAGAACTGATATCTTTCCAAACTGAATGACCTCTTACAGAATGATCCCTGCTACTGCAGACCCCCAAAATTCCTTCAAAGTTTAGCAGGTGAAAGTTGAGTGCATTAATTCCATATACATAAGGGACTGTGCTTTACAAGGCTCGCAAACAAAATCTGCCTGAGCAATTTCGAAGTCCCAACACTTTATTCTGTAGCTGCTCTCCCTTATTTGACAAAGAATGCTAAAGACAAACCTTCAAGTAACTGACAGTCTCCTACACCAGGTAAAAAAAAAATCCCCCAATTTTCTCTTTTAAAACAAATTACCTAAGGGAAATTACTACAAATTGCTCTCCAGACACTCTTTAAAACATGAAATAACAGGAAAATGACCCCTACCTTGTGTTTCGCTGAATGCTGAATGAGCTCTGTAATCAAAACTTTGTCCTGCTGCAGCCTCCGCTTCATCAGCTTGGAGCAGTTGATGTTGATGGCATCCAAGATGTGGGACGTATTGTATTCCACAAAGGGGCGGCTATCGATGAGGAGAAATTTTTCTGTACCGCTCTCCAGCAAAGCCACCAGCTTCTCAGCGACAATGAGTTGCGTCCTGCTCATCTCATCGGCCATGACAACAATGAGGCCTCTCTTGCCCCCTCCCTCTCTAATTTGCTGCGATGATGTAATGGCTGTGTACTCAAAGGCTTAGCCACACCATTGTACGAGAAGTGTATGAGGTCATGCTGGTAGTGACTGGCAAAAGAGAAGTTAAACCCATTTTCAGAAAGAGCTCTTCAGCTGAATGTCTCCTCCTGCTTCCAGTCCATGTGCCGTTACAAAGGGTTCGCTCCACAAAGCAGCCCCTCACATCTGATTCATCAGGAGATGACTACGGAGTGGCCATTTCACAATTCAAACAAAAGATGCTTTCTGGCTGCCACTGCATTACATCATTCTTTACCTTTGCTCCCACCCATCAGCTTTGCACCGGACTAAGAGCCTGGAAGAAGGCAGAGACAAAAACATGAACCAGATGAGGCTGTCGAAGTTTGCAGCACAAAATACGCAACATTGTGACTAAGCGCGCAGTGCTCCATACCATAAAACAAATACATTCCTGACAAGTTTCCCCCCTTTGCTGGGTATTCGGAAAGACTAAGAGATAATTTTTGCAACTACAGTCTCTGAATCCATTCCAACAGTCCTGCCTGTACAATTATCTTGGATTTCAGGCAACATACCCTGTCTTAATTGCAGACTTTTGTTGCTAGCTCTGCCTCTTCAGAAGACTTTGTTAGAACATAATTAAGAGATACTGCCCTAAATCATAGCATTCTTCTCAGTAGCAAAACTGATTGGATGTGTTTCTGCACTCTGCCAGCATTAGTAAAAAGTTGTAAAATTTGTTAGGATACTTTTTTAAAAATTTAATGACTTGAAAAGTATTTCATAAAGCAGCACTGCATGTCTGGGAACTGACACTGCACAAAAGCAAAAGACAAATCTTATATCCACCTCCCTCTTTTGAGAACACAATTGAAAAGAAACCAGAAGAACAAGATGCTACATCACAGCAAAAGCATTTCATTTGGATTAATCACCAGATATGAAACCAGGGCCTCATACACACTACTGAAATGCATAGCCTCGCCCGCCCAGAACAGTTACATGAGAGGCACTACACTTGTCATGCTAAATAATGTCAGAAGCAAACTGTCTGTCAGTCAAATTAGGAAATGACAGCATGGAACATATCTCTAGAGGAAGACTCCTGGGAAAGGCACCATCATAGGGCTCCATCCCCAGGAAATCTAGCTGCAGTTCAGTACATTTAGGGCTGCAGCTATAGATCCAACACGAATCATGTGTCAAAGATGCTTTGCTCCCACTGCTCAAAACTTGTTCTCTTGGCTCAGTCATGCATATTGGCAGCAGTCCCCATAGGCCTGCAGAGAACAACTCGCGAACAAACAAGAGCTCCACATCCAGCTGCCCTGGTGATGGGCTCCGGCAAAAGGGGCTTCTGAGCATCGTTACTCAGCCAAGGTAGAGCTTGGGTTAGTGTCTGTGTGCCAAAGGAGAAAGCTCAGCGAGGCCCTCCCCTGCTTAACGGGGCGCACTGCTCACAGACAAGAGGTCAGGGCTCAGAGCAGCACTCCATGAAGCTGCCTCAGGAAGAAGCCACGTTCTTGAGCTCATGTTTCACTGCGGCCCCTTTTCCTGCTTGGAAAGTGATTTCAGGTGAGCAAAACTATGAAGCACACCTCTTGCATGAGGCCAAGCATACACTCAAGCAATGCCTGGGTCAGTTCAGGCCTGTGCCATCTAACCTATGACTGCTGGGCAGTCTTCTTGCCCCCACTTTTTATTGCATGGGACAAAGCAAGACAGCTCAACTGTCGGACCACTGAAGCAGGCTGTTATGGAAAGGGGTGTCAGAACCAAAGTCCAGTTGATGGGCACTCTTCTTTACGGTAGTTGTAACGTGCAAAACAGAGCAAGTTAAGAGGATATATTTTCCTGAACACTTAACAGCCATTCAAGTACAAAGATGAAGCTGTTATGTACTTTAAAGCTGTTGGGGAGGAGAAACAAAACCAAAAACGCATATAACCCTTAATTCTTCAGTAAAAGGGTTCCTCTGAAAAAACATACATTGTACTTGCAATGCTAAATAGCTGTTTCACTTACAAATGTGAGAAGAATTGAAGCATTTCTGTACTCTGCTCAGCAATAGTGCATGCATCTTGACCCCCTAGGTACTAGAAAAACTCTTCCAGCTAATCTATAAATCACTTATTAAAAGTCCTATTGCAGCAACAAGTCACTTGTGTTTAGCAATGGGAAATCCCAGGTCAGCCAGTGTTCTATTCATTAGATGAATTATACAAACTTACATATACAAAGCCATAAATTAAATTCATTTTAAAAAGCATATGCCTCACCTTAACAGAAAAAATTAGTCTTAAAAAAAGTTCCGAAAATTAAAACAAACTTGTTCCATGTCTGAAAAGAACAGAGTTTCAGTAACAACACAAGATGAATGCCAGGTAAATAGCCACTGGGTTGATAAAATGGGATAATAAAATCTGTTTGCCCAAACTCATTGGTGAACTGTACCAGCAGGCACCGTGGTTTTTAGCCCGTCCAGACGGAAACACATAGTACTGAAGTGCATATTGCTTTAAACTAGAAACAACATCATATCAGTCTTTAATCAAATCTATTAAGAATATGCCACCCACACCTAGATATGTAGCCTAACAGGCAGCTAAGTTTCCCCTCAAAGAGCAGTGATTGTACCCAGGCCTCAGGCTCTCTGCAGACAGGCTAGGAGGTATCAAAAGATTTGATCATTACATAATGGAAAAAAAGTCAAAACTTTATAGTTGTGTTGAATATCTTTCAATGAGAGAAAGGAAAAATGTATTGTGTATTTCTCTTAACATGGTCCACCATGATTTTTGACTCCTCTTTTTGCAAAGGCTGCCAGATACCTAGACTACTGAAATCCATGAAAACTTTTCCAGTGGCTAGAGTGGGAATTGCCTCTGGTTCTTCTATGAGCTAGACAATGTGTTCATGAACTAGACAGTCTGTTTTGATGGGTAAATTGCAGACAAAGTCCAAGTAACAACAGGAAAATAAACCAGCTGAGAAGAAAATACAGAATTTTAAAATATGAGGCAGCTAAATAATAGTAACGTTTAATTTGCAGCTTTAAGTTTGGGACATTTCACAGCTTTCAAACTCCTCCGTTCGCTGCCTGGGCCTTTGTTCTCTTACGAAAAATGTTTATTCTAGAAGATCATCAAAAGAACTCAAACCAGTCATACACTGTGGTTGAGAAAGAACAAGTTTCTTACTGACATGCAAGTGGGCTACCAGTGAGAACCCTTTCAAATACTACCATACTTTAATGTTTAACTATGTACTAACACAACAGTAAGTTTCTGAAAGCATTCTGCCCATGACAGGAAAGTAAACTTCATAGTAATGTAATCTCAAATTATTGTGATTGATAAACATATTGTTCCTCTCCTCCTCACGGGGACCATTTCTGTAAAAAATGGCATTCCACAAAGTTTTTGTTTTGTTTTCTCCTGCTGCTTTCAGACTCTTCCTTGGAGCCCACCTACCCAAGAGAAACTGGCAGCCTGCTGCTTCAGGTGGAAACTAGAGATGAAGGTATTGAGAAATTCACGGGTTTTAACTCAAATGTCTTCCCTTTCCTGGCAACTGCTATGAGGTGATGAAATGTTCCATTTCTAATCCAAGTTTATAAGCAGGCAAAACTGCAGTTTCTCGATTGCTTTTCTTTCTGTGGTACTTGAAAATTAGCTCTCAAAGTGATGCAATATAACTCTTTGTCCTAAAGAGGCCATTATGTTACTGATCTTCAAGCTAGGAAACCAGCTTAGTCACAGGATGTTCTACACCGAAATCAGCGTTAAGTGAAACGTAACTCAGCTACGAGAGCACTGCATGGAGCCACCCGCATCCCACTTTGCACGGCTTCTTCCTCACTGTGCACGACTGAAACCTGTGGCCCTGCTTGATACTACTTTTCTTCATATATATTTATATGCATATGTGTGTGTGTGTGTATACATAAACTTTTAATTTACTGTAAAACTAAACCTGCCCAGTATCTTTAGAGTTTCTCTACTTCCTTTAAACCACCAAACAACCAAAACCCTATCTACATGTTTGCATGCCATCTTCCAGGCAAAAAAAAAAAATGGATTCTTTAATATTTACAATACCACAGAGCTACCGGTTCTTTTTTCCCCTCCATGATCCTTGCCCCACTCCACAAATGACTTGGATGTAAAAGAAAAGACAACCACATAATGGAGAATCTGGTACCTAAGTACCAGATCATACCTGTCTTTGATTCCTCAGGCAAAATAATTCACATCGTGTACACAACCTTAATTTCTACTTCTACCAACTTGAGTCCAAGCTATTCCCTTATAAGAAAATTTTTATTTTAGGCATCTCAGGCTTGGCTCAGATTATACAAATTACTTTTGAAGAAGAATATCAGACAGGAATACATGTTAAAAACTCTCAGAATTATACCTCATTTCTTCCTAGCTTATGGAACCAGCAAAGAGCTTCTAGAAGGTTTGCTACAATCTCTGAAAGATTTCTAGCTTGCATAGGAAAATAACCATGAAGACGAACTTTGGTGTCATAAACACAAAGCAATTTTGCTTACAACGTCACTAATGGCTGCTTTGTCAGGTTCCTTAAAGCAAGGCTCCCACACCTATCCCTGCTTTGTGGCAAAACACAAGAAATATTTTACAACATCTGAACATTAGAAGGCCCAACGGGAGACTTTTCGATACCCATCCTGAGACACCTGAAAAATAGATTACTCTAAAAATCATGCATTCTTCCAAGTGCTAAACAGGCATCACGCACATACAAGAAGTAAAAAAAAAAAAAAAAAAAAAAGAAAAGAAAAAAGAAAAAACAGACAACCAGTATCCTCTGTACAATCCATTTCACTTTGATGCCTCCCAGAGTGGACAACAGTGAAAGGAGAAAAAAAAATAAAAAAGAGCAGCCTCAAGAGTTGAATCAAAACACAAGATTGTAGCTCCTAAATGGCAGTACGTGTGTGACTTGGCACATCATCTCCTTCAAAGAAGTATTTGGCTTTGGTGTAACAGAGCTGGGAACTGCCAGTAGCTGTGCCACTACCAGCACTAACCCCACCACCACAGCTCACCAACAAATTCCTGCAGCAGAGGAGATCTCATAACTTGGAGATCACAGAAGAAAATCTGGTTCCTGTAAGACACTCTACACTACCCACTTTACTCCACTCAACATCTACCTAAAACACTCCCTCACCAGCCTCAGAAAGATCTGAAATAAAAGCCATCCAAAGTTACTGGAGGCTAGCTGACAATCAAGGAGAGAGAATGCTAATCCCTGCCTTAGGCTGCTACCCATCAGTAGAGATAGCACAGTGCTTATGGAGCGTATGCAAAATACAATTTGTAGTAAGTAAGAAATGGCAAAATTTTCCCTGAATTCAGCAAGAAAAAAAAATAAATTCCAGAGGTCAACAACAGTAAAGAGTAAAAACTGCGAAAACAAAGCTAGAAGAAGCCTCTATCTTGCGTGTCGCTATGCAGACCACAAGGGCACAAATGCCTGTGATTGAGAAGATCACAGAATCACAGAATGGTTGAGGTTGGAAGGGACCTCTAGGGATCATCTAGTCCAACCTCCCTGCTCCATCAGGGACACCCAGAGCACGTGGCACAGGGTGGCATCCAGGCGGGTTTGGAAGATCTCCAGAGAAGGAGACTCCATAGCTTCTCTGGGCAGCCTGTTCCAGGGCTCTGTCACCCTCACAGGAAAGAAGTTCTTCCTCACATGGAGGTGGAACTTCCTGTGTTTCAGCTTGTATCCATTACGCCTCCTCCTGTCACTGGCCGCCACCAAGAACAGTTTGGCCGCATCGTCTTTACATTAACCCCTCAGGTATTAGTACACAAGGTGTATATTTGTACATAAGATGATACAAGATTTAGGTTCATCTTCCTCAGACTAGGGAAGTGAGGGTGTTTCCTGGCTTTTCCGATGACTCGCCTAGTGTCATCATTCTCACAAGCACATCATTTCCTCAAGTCAGGTAGGAGATGGCAGAACAGACTTTCCTGCTCCCTCCCTCGCATGCTCCACACTGGCACAAAGGTGGAGAGCAGTGAGGAAGTCACGCAAAGCAAAAGCTGATGTTATTTGAAAGCACCACTTTCGTGAACACGGTATTTACTATAAACAGTTTTGAAATTTTTACCCTGCTCTCTCCTGTGCTCTTCTGTATTATCAAACTGCCTGCTCCTTCCTGCCCTATTTTCAGTTGTGTCTGCATTCTAGACCTACATATGCAGCCAGAACAGAATAGTGTTATTTTCTCTGCTTTGCAAAAGTAAATTACATATATTTTACATTATAAAATGTACATTCATGATAAAGACAAGTTTAATCCATTGGGCGGAAACAAATACGAGGGAGAGTCTCCTGTTCAGTGATCTGCTGTACTTTATTCTACTTGACTAATTACTTCTTAATTCTGATTACTTATTCTAAAGAAAAGTCACCCCATTTCACTCTGATCACCAATCTGAAAAATAAGACATGCAGAGACAAGGTCAGAAAAAAAACGCTCTAATCAATCTCTAATCAATCTTCCACAAACAAACTGCAGAAATACAATCCTGGTTTAGATTAAGTTCCTTATTTACTTCTACATCTATTTCTCAGTATGCTTTTGATCGTCATGCAGATCACTGGGCTAGGCAAGAATGGATGGAGTTTCCTTCTAGACAACAGTCTGATACTGTTTACTGTAACAAATAATGATACTAGAAAAAAAACAGATAACCTGTTCACATACTAGATAACCTATTCTCCTGCCCAAAAGACCATTGTGTCCTACTCAATGTATCCCTCTATGTGCAACGCTCTTGCAAATCTCACTCATGCACCATTACTAACCCAAAGCAATGAGCCAGGTCATCTTCACTTGCACTTAGCAAGAAACCAACCTGTTTGACACTCACTGTGGAATAATAAAGGTTAATTATATATTATAGCAAAAAAACCTGATTGCTACAGTGTGAGCTCATGGGAAGTTTTAGAATAGGCTGCTGATACATTACATCACTCCCTACTTAACAGCTCCTTATTCTGGGACTCCCTTCTCCACCCATACAAGATTTTACATTTGGAAGTATTTATTTTTATAGAGATTTTCAGCATGTCACTCTGTGTGACATGTAGAATGAATTCTTACCTAATCCACTTGAAAAAAAAAAATCTGTAACAAAAACATTTGAAGTTTCCTAGTGCTGGGAAAACTATAAAACCATGAAGAGTTGCAATAGATATTTAAAGATCATTCTCTCCATATGATCCTAAATCACAGCAATGTAAAAATCTGGACTGCTTTTATGTTAACTCATTATTGTTTCATAACAAAAATAATTACTCACCTGCATTTAAGTCAACTTCTAAATAGGCTGAACAGAATAGAGTGTGGTCCACATATGGGGGCCAGAAGAAGGAAATATCTAAATGGGGGGGTGAGGGGGGGGGGGTGGAAGGGGTAAGAAAAAAAGAATAAAAAATATTACTTGTCAAAAAACAGAACATGGATTTCACACTTTCAGTGTAGTCATTTGGAGTAAAACTTCCCCGAACATATGAAAACCTAGATGAAAAAAAAATTGTAAATCCTAGCATTCAATCAAGTGGAAGGAGTCAGAAAAAAATTATATCCATTTGCTAAAAGACAAGAAAAAATACAGCAGGTATTTTCCCATTCAAGTTTAGATATATTTAAAACAAACAAACAAAGAAAAAAGAAAAAACAAACTGAAGAAGCTGAAGACGCAAGAGAAAAAAAAAAGAAAAAGACAAGAAACCCTCATATGCACAGTAGCCTTGAAAACAATTTGACCCATCTCCCTCCTGATGGAAAGCTAATCTTTAACTAACATTTACAGACGATGTATGTGCACGAATTCAAGCAAACCTGACCTCACACGTTCTTTTCAGTATCTATTGATAGAGGAGTAAGCCAAAGCTAGTCTGCTTACGGCTGCATTTGAAGGGGGCAAAGGCTGATGAGACAGAACATTTCGGGTAACGGATCCCACCTTTGCCCAGACTGAAAATAAGCCTCGGCCAAAACCGCACATTGCCAGTCACCACATGTAGTCATACCTGCAGAGCCCCTACGCAAAGCACCACGTTGCTGCACGGACAGATTAAATTATAACCTTCATATGGGGAAGTAAAAACAAGCACATTAATGTCAATCCCAAACTGTTCCCTGGGCAGTTAAGCAAGATTCAAATCATCGCTATCAAGAGATGACAACTCTGCTTAGTCACTGTAACATCAGCCACCGTCACCGCCGAGCCGGGCCAGGCCCACATGATGCAACCCAGGCACGGCCGAGGGCGCCAAAGCAGGACGAGCACCAAGGAGGGCAGAGCGCAGCACGAACTAAAAACTGACGTCATCTCACAAGAGAGAAAAAAAAAAAAAAAAAAAAAAAAAAGGAATTACTTCACTGTCTTTGAGTAACGGCTTTAAAACCCTTGCAACTGTAGGCAGCCCAACACTGGGCTAGAGAGGTTCAAGTAGATAACTGAGGTGTTTTCTACCCGAGTTTACTCATCAAGATGGACACACCGAAAGAGGCCCAGAACCATTTTACCGTTAGGGGGAACTCGTTCTGAAGATCAGACAAGATAAAAATCACCTGTTTCACTTCAACATATTTTACTGGAAGAAAGTATCATTTTTTTTGAGCAAGATCCACTCATAACTGAAGACTCAGCCGCTACAAGTTCAGCCATCAGCATTAATCACATTTGGAAATTCCCTGGCAACATTGCTGAAGGAACAGACATTTCCTGTAATTTTCAGAAACATTTTATATCTCCCCTCCTCCTTTTTAGCCTTGGTGCTAAAAAGGCTAAAGGGAGAGGGAAACAGAGGATACCATATTACAATTAAGTGAAATATGAATGAGCCACCCAAGTTTAAAGTGGAAACTTGAGCAATTTATGCTTGGGAGAAGGAAGAAGGGGTGGGGTGGGCAGCAGTCTTTCATCATTAAGAGCCCGGGATTTTTTTGCTGACTTCAAGAAAATAAATATACATCCTTTCAATTAAGTCAAATTACAAAAGGATATAAACTTTTCCCCTGACTTCTAGCAAATAAGCACTCCTCCAGGCCTTATTTAAATACCTTTTGATTTTCCTGTTCTCCAGAATTAGAAATGGAAGCCTCATCTTTCTGTTCTTGCTTAAGGGCCTTCCCTAAACTGCAGCTGAAGGAACCAACCAGTCTGGTCACAGGGAGCGTCCCTCCCTTGGCTGCACATAGCAGTGCCACAGCAAACAAGCAAGAAACTAAGAGGAGACTGAACTTTCAAGCATGACAGCACCCTTCCTCTCCTGAAAGTTTCATCACATATGAGGTATCTGGCACAAAGCTTCTTAGCTTGTTTAGCCAGAGTTAGCAAGCCTAACGACTCAAACACTCTGTATTGAGGGAGTCTGAAGAGCTACCACGCAGAAGCCCAGGTATGTCTCTATGCCCCTAGCACAGGGCATAGTAATTTACAAAATTTCTTCAACTTGGGAGGACAGCTCCTATCTTGCCAACACACAACACTGTTCCTGGAGATCCAACATTTAGTTGTGACAGTGGGCAAATCCCAAACCTGCAATTCCTTACTGGCACATGCATTTTAGCATTTGATCAAAAGACACAAAGCATAAAACCTCCAAAGGGTTGAACTTTATAAATCACCAAGCTCTCAAAATTCCAGTGTCTCCTTACTCTTCATAAAAGAACTTTTTGCAGTAGCTGCATTCATGGCATCCAAGTTTCCATCTACTACACAGCCTGAGTCTACTGAATCGGCTAACGGTGCCCTACAGCTACACAGAGCAAACTAAAGTGACCTGTGCATTTTATATAGCCATCTTTTTGCTAAGAAAGAGTAAAATGAGGAGGAAAGCTCTAAAGAGAAATGCTAAGTAAGCAGTAAGCAGAGCAGTTCTAACAGTCCATGTCACTTCTTTCCATGAGAGGAGAGAGAGGGAGAAAAAAAAAAAAAAGATATGTTGACCTCAGAGTCTAAGTAGTGGCTAGCCTTTAAAGCTAATGTCTCCAGTGAAAGGCTTTAAATTAGAGACGCTTAAGAGAGGTGATCAAATAATATGGACGTGTAAATAAAGGAGACAAAAATACCCCCATCAACAAAAGCAGCCTTGATCAGTATTGTAATCACTGTAAAATGAAAATAGAAGGAGGAATCTGAAGTCTTCTACAACTAGGGTACATCAAAGGTAAGGGATCATAACAGTATTTTAGAGAGAAAAAAAATCAGAATCACTGTTGGGCAAGGCAAGGGTGTATTTCTTGCATCAGACTTTTTAAACGATTCTTGCCTGAAGTTAAATCAGATGACTAAAGATCACAGTGAACCGATCTCCCTTAAGGACAGAGATATGCAAACTGCTCCCATGGTCAGCGGGGGGTTAAAATGCAATGGTTTTTCACCCATTTGAGGAAATGACACGAGTTCTCCCGGAAGGCAACAAGCACATTCAACCCGTTCTCATCAGGGCATGAGAAAGTTTGGAAGGAATTTTTTTTTTTTTAAACTGTCAACATTAATACTTTGTTTCTTCCTGCTTGTGTCTGAAAATACAGTGCTGAACTACACTGCATACACATCCTGTCAGCTGTATGGAGAAAAATCTAGATTTTTTTTTTTAAACTTACTCAATGAGCATTAATTATACATACCGCCAAACTCATTAAAAAAAAATCTTCAAAGGCAAGTTAATATTTTAAGTATTGCATACTGCATAGTGATAAAAGCACACAGGAGATTCTTAACAGACCTGCCATAGTAGTTACCCTCTCAAGCTTCTGGAGGGATCGGAAAAGATGCTGGGCACAGTAAGACACCTAAATACAAATGTAAGCTCATTCCTAGTCAGCAAAATAATTAAGTTTAATGGTGTTTTCCCATAAATTACATTTACACAAGTTGACGGTAGTATATGGTAGAGAATGCTGAATCAACAGTGATAGCATAGCCTGACCATCTTAGGCGGTGAGGGTGAGGGGAGGGAAGGGAAATGCAGGGTTATATGGTCTACAGCTCCCGATGAGCATGCTGAACTAACTCATGTTGTCAGCTGAAACTGGACATCTGCAGTAATCCTGCTGAAGAGCTATCCTATTCTGAGGCATGTAGAGAAGGAAGGGGTGATGACTAAGGCACGGAGTAACTGCTGACCTGCACCCAAGTCTTAGTCAAGGGGTAAGCAGCTGGCCCAGAAGCCGATCCCGGACGAGGACACAAACCTCTCGCCATAACACACACACTTCTAAGATAGTTCAGACACTCAGAAGAGGGAACATTTTCACACATACTTTTTAGCCACAAAGGTTGTTATTACAGCCTGCTTTGTATTTCAGATGTTTTCAAAATTTTCATTTCATTGACATGACAGTACTAACATAGATTCAGTTCGGCAGCAACAGCTCAAGTCATGGCAGCTCACTGAGCTATACTCCACTTACTGCGTTCTGGTATGTCTTTCCCGAAGGATGCTAAGTGTTTCTTTGAATTTGAACCACGCTATACAACATCAGGAGCAATGCCAAAGCCACATTTCTAGCACGATAACTACACAACTGAAAAGAGAAGCCATATATATCTTCACAACAGAAGGAAAGAGCAGAGGGTAACTTATGTTTCCCAGCTGTGCCTCTTACATCATTACAAACATTACCATTTAAGTAGAGGAAGAGTGACATAACCACAAAATATACTAATCCCCCTTAAAAGCAACTGACAAAACATGACCACCATTATGTTCAGTTTGAAAGAGCTTAAAGGGATCAGGATGTTAAAACGTTTCAATCACAACAGCTTTCAACACCAAAAAAAGGGAAGTAGATTCTACTGTGGTTATTTGATGAGCCCTAGTCACAGGCTAGGGTCTTCAGGAAATTTTTTGTAGCATCCCTGTTGGGCTTCTAGAGGATTTTGAAAAGGAGAGAGCAACAAAAACTATTTGCCTAAGCTCATTTGTATTACACTGTTTTAAGTGTGCAGTTCCAAATACACCTATAAACAAGATTTCATACTTCTCCATTTGATTAAATGCTCTTTTACATAGTCCCTTAATAACTGAAAAAGCATTGATATCTGTCAAAGTAATCTCACCTTCAAAAAGTTCAATATATTTCTGCAATTACTAAAGAAACAGATCAAAACAAAAACCTTAGCAGAAGTAAACAAGTAATAAATGCTTAGGACGCAGTAAGAGAGCTCCATACACCAAGATGCGTTTATTTCTTAGGTATTCAGCAATGGAAGCAACAGCTGTCAACAAATATAGACACTTCTGTAAGTAACTCCCAATTAGCTTTATAATAAAATTTGTTAGGAATAAATTCCTATTGAAACTGCTGGCAAGTGTTCCAGTATTTCTACAGACTTCCAGTTACATTAAGAACCACATATGAGAGAAGCACATATGAGCGAGTTAGGTTCTGGTATGCACTCCTAAGTTTTTACCTCCAGGAAACTGATTTTGAAGGATAAAGGTATATGATGGGTGGTCCTTAATCACTTCCTTTATTTGAAGATGGAGGTCAGAGTGGAAAAAGAGCCAAGGAAGGAAGTCTGTAGCACCCCCCTCTGCTTCTCCCCTCAACACACACACTTTCCTGAACAGCTCCTGAGACATTTTGGCATGTTATCTAGCAGTTTAAATTAAATATTAAGGCTGGGATGGAAATAAACAGCTTGCACAAGCAACATGCCATGCTATTAAGTTTTTAGAAGCGACTTAAAAATTAGGTCAGCCTAATTTGTGGCTGATGCTTTGTTCTTTCACTGCTATGAACTCACGATGATGTCAGTCTCGTGTTCAAACATGCCACATTTAGCCGCGCGCAGGCTTCCTGAGAGACTCCTGGAGCCTTCCTTTGTGCGCAGGGCCCCTGCCAGACTCTTAGCTCACGCCGCGCTGACTCAGGCATGCCACTCCAGCTCCAAGGGAGGTGCGCTGGCTTCCTGTCAAACCCTGCATTTGCCTTAGAAAAAAGAAATCCTCACTAGAAGTTTAAGAACATGTGGTGCTATTCAAGTCATCTTTTTAGGCCTCAGCTTCTTCAGACAACATCCAAAAGTACTGTTCGTCACAAGGCCTAGGAAATGGGGGCTTTGAATGATTTCAACCCATCTTTCCCCATTAACCTGATCTAAAGAAATCCTAAATGTCCTTGTATTCTATTTGATCTTGGTTAACTTTTGATGGTGAAAGCATCCGCCTGAACTAGAACTTTATGCAGAAATGTTTCCAGCACAACCTCCCCTCAAAAAACAAGCTAATCACACTGTGTAACTTTGGAGATTAAAGAAAGATTTCTTTGCAGACTTCATTATTTCTAACACAGAACTTGCATTTTTTTAAGCACATTAGCAATGGTGACAACTTACTGGCCACAAAGACATGGAGACAAGAAGAGTGGCCAGATAAAAACCTTGAAATGAGCAGTGGATCCTACAGTAAGCTTCTGCAAGCATCTTTAAGAAGACTCTAGTCAAGCAGGTGTTTGAACCAACATTGTTATTGTTCTGCCTCAGCACCAAAATTAAACTGAAAGAGACACAGAACAGTTTTTAAAAGCAATTTCTCATCCCTTCCGTTCACTCTCTTAGGGGACAGTGGGATGCCTCAATAGGCATCAAAGCCAGGGTACAGGTGTAGCAGATGGGCAGATTTGTGGTCACCGCAGACTTACTTCAAGATACCACCTACCTCTTTTCTACAATTCCCCTCCTCATCCACCCAGATGTAGTTGCTCTCTAACTTTAGAGGAAAAAACAAAACAAAACAAAAACAAACAAAAAAAACACACCCTCAGGTGGGAAAAGGGGAAAGCCATTCTAAATATAAGTAATAAAGATAATTAAATAAACCATGGACGCTACTGAAAATGACCACCTGTAAGCTAGTTATTAACAAGCCTAATTCTCACAGTTCAACTCAGTTTGCATCCATCGTTAGGTATATATAATTAACATTTAGAGGTGTTTTAACTGCAGTTAAATCTGCTTCCCACTGCAGCAACCATAATAGAAACTCTCCTGCCCAAAACACTTAGGTGAAACAGAAGCAAAAGAAATGCAACCATTTAGAACCTGCTAAAGTTTTTCTCTTGTTCCTACACCATGTTGTCCCCATGCATTTTCTGACTAGTGCTATAAAAAAATGTTTTTTTAAAACACTACTATGTCAGTATGTTCAAACCTATAGTTTACAACCTTTTATGCAACAATGCTATAGCACAAATTTATTAGCATGTTTAGAAAAGCTTCCTCCTATCAGAAAAAAAAAAGCACACTTTTATCATGGTAACTTCTGCACCACATTGAATTGCAGCTATCTGACAAAGGAAGAGATGCAGACTTCACAAGAATTGCATCCAACTGTAAAATAGTAACTATCTAGCAAACATTTAATTGCAATTCTCAGATGTGAGATTAGACACATTTGCCATTATATGACAGTGACTTGATGTTTGTTACTTTTTATTTCTACTTGTATCGCAAATAAATGTTTGCCAGAATTTTCCTTCTACAGTGGTATATACAACTTGGCATCTCCATTGGAAATTTTGGCTATTAAAAAAAAAAAACTGACTGATGGTTTGAACCACCAGTAAGATGGAATCAAGAGTAGACCCAGTAATGACAAAATGACATTGGGAGAAGTCCGTTTCTAGCAATAAATGCCAAAAGTATCTCAGATATGCAGACTTAGGTGGGAAATCTTTTCCAGAAAGAGTTTCTGCCCAAAATTGCTCTTCTGTGACAGGATTACAGCATGGGTCGAAGTGCACAGGAAAAGCATGAAAACTGCCACAGAGCCAAAGGTGGCTGGCCATGCCAGAAAAGCACTCCTCCCACCAAGCCTTCAGGCTTTTTCCTCCACAGCCACAACAGGAGGGTCAAGGCAGAGCAGCACGTGCCTATGCACACACTTGAATAATTAAACTAAACAATCCATAACCTGCAAGTTGGGAAAAGCTAAGCATAGGCCCCACAGCATTTCAGTAACACTGAAGTTCTAAAATGCTTTAGTTCAGGCAAAATAAAACCCATCATTGAAATCTCAATGTATCTAGCCTGCTGTAGCTAAAACACTGCCAGTCCAGAACAAAAACATTTTTCCTCATCTGGTGCTCACCATCACCACTATCAGCACAGTTTTGGCCAGATTCAACCTTCTGGCACTTTGTTGAAAGCCTAAGCACATAAGAACTTCTTGAGAAATGGTGTTGATGCCAGGTGGTCTACCTGCCAAGTCTACAGGTATGTCTTTTTCTATGCCTATGGCATCTAATTTTTTTTTAGCTCGAAAAGTAAACTTTTTATTAAAAAAAAAGAAGGGACAAGGGACAAGGCTGTATGACAGCTAAATTCTCCCAAGATTTTGCAGGCATTCAGCATCTTCAGCACCTCACAGAGAGGTTTCCTGTTGTGCAGTAGAGAGGTGCCCAAATCCAAGACTCTTTAGAATGATGAGTTTAGTTCAGCTAGCTCTGAACTAAATCAACAGCTTTGTGCTCAGACTAGCCTTATATAAGAAGGAGAGTTTATTTGTGCAGCTTTACCCCATGGCATGACTAGAGCTTTCCAAACCTGGCCTAGACTCCCTCTCCACAAGCACTGTGCAGTGCAGCACAGACCATGAGGCTCAACACCTCAAGCTTCGCTGCTCCCTCCTCACTGCCATTTTCAGAGGGATTTCTTCTGCATTTGCTGTTGTGTGCAACCACAGAAACAAACACCAAAGAAATGATGACCTCTCAAGCTTGAATTATTACTCCTGCTCAGACACACAGACAGCATAAGGAGTTAAGAATAAGCTTAGCACTCGCACAGCAAAGCTGTTGAGGACAGCAGTGGTGGAAAAGTTTTGTATAAGTGCAATGTTAAATACGGTAGGGTAACAAAGCGAGAAGGAGAAATACAGCAGTGCCTCAAAACAATGAGCATGACCACTGGATTTTATCCACAAAACCTTCTGCTGTGCCCCGGAATTTATGAACCCCTAGCTTTAAACAATGCTGCTTGAAAAAGGAAAAACACTGGTGCAAATACTCGACTTTTATTGCGTGAGCGTGCAGACCCACAAATCCCAGGGGCACAGCTGAAAGTACATCCTTGTTCCACCTACTAGATTTTAGCAGCTTTTAGTAAGTTTAACATTAAAAAATAAATAAATAAAACAAGGTATGTTTTAAGAACGCCTTCCAACAAATGCCTATAGTCATATACACCCAAGCTAAAAGGCACCAAAGTGAAGATTGCTCATGCAATTTCATGCCAGTTTCCTTGTTCATGTGCAGTACAATACGGATGCCAGTTACATAATCATATTCTGCTCCTTGGCCCAGTACTCATTCAATCAGCAAGTAATTACTAACCAAGATCCCATCTGCTTTGCATTCCCATTAAAGGAAGTCTTGGGGAAAAGGTAAGAGTTGGCTATGAGTCCTTCATCCAAATATTCTCTTACTAGTGCTGAGCTGCTTCTCTGATCATTGCTGTTTGTACTTTAGAGGCCTGCGGCAGGCAGACTATACTCAATGTGAAGAACTTCATCATTAAAAGAAAAATCTGAAACTTAACAGCAGGAAGGACATGCTTTGCTAAACTTGTTGAGCTATTCTGTACAGACAAGTGCAATTAGTGAAAGTATTCTTCAGGAAGAAGTTGTAAGCTCCGAGAGGAATATCCAAGAATACAATCACACTGTCACCTTTAGAAAAAGGTAGAGATGTGCAAAATATATGCACTCCGTCACCATATTTTTGTACGTACCAATTTATATAGTTAGCAAGACTTAAAGTAGCAGCTCTCAGGTTAGTCTAGGTAAATATCTTCTAGCAAAGTTATCTTTTGACAAAACCACAACTATATCCAAAACTCTTTCAGTCAAAATTCGTGAAGTCGGTGCACAATTGACTTCAAGTAAATAGTTTACTAGTGTAAAACATTTCTTTTCAAGGTAAATGAACCCGAAAGAGCAGACTAACTAAAAATCTCCTTTGCTGACATGGGCAAACCTTCCAAAACCTGCTGATTGCTAACCCATCCCCAAAGGCTAAAGGTGATTTCCAGTGTACGCGACCCAACCCTTGGTCTTTTTGACATTGAAATGCATTCAGGGGTGTCTGTGGGAAAGTTCCTCTAAAGAACAAGTCCCATGTCTGAGTTCTGCTGTTACGCGACCAACTTTTTGATGCAAAGTTGTAAAACTGCCCTCTGAAGTACTGGTGCCCCAAACAGGAACGCAGTTCAGTATGGTACAAGTCTTACAAATGGAGTTGCCAATGTACAAGGAGGCAGTGTATGACACTGCCATCATGTTTACATAGACAGGCATCTTCTGATTGTCTCACAGCAACTAAGTAAACATTAAGTTGAATGATTATAAAGGACAAGAGTAACTCTGGGCCAAATTTTGTGCTTTGTGGGTTTCAGTTAAGTCATACAGAATAAGCAATGATGGCTCCTGGAAGGCAGAAGCTGGTAACTATGCTACCTTATTTGTGTTACATAATCACTGGTGCTTTTTTGAATCTAATATAAACTATATATGTAGCTAAATATTTTGAAGCTGATGCTCAGCTTAAGAAATGAATGAATTTGTAGGATTCTGTAAAAAAAGCTCAATTACAACCTACCATAGTAAGCAACAGGTTTTTAAGAATCCAATGATATCTAAAAATTCAGAGATAATTTTCAGAAATTGACAAAACTTTGTTGTTAAAAAAGAAAAAAAAAAAAAAAGCCAAACCACTCTGAAAGCAAATCTCAGTTGAATGCACAAATGCATACTATTTCAGTAAGTTTGTTAAGAACACACTAAAAACAGTAGTAAAAGGCATGCAGTTCGATAAAGCAGAAACCAGTTTATCTAAGTTATCTTTGGGGGACTGTCAGCAGAGAGCATGAGTAATCCCATCAGCCTGACACCTCACCTGACCTGGTAGCTGTCTCAAAATTTAGATCTGCTTGACCTCTATACCAAATCCAATCTCATGTTAAGGAAACTGTCACTGCTTGACATACGGGCTGGAGGGAAGGAGTGGAAAGACAGTAATTAACACCAGAAGGTACCACTGAAAGGCTCTTTCAAGACTTACTTTGAAAATGCCAGCTTCTGCATGCCTGTTGTTGTCAGTTATTAAAAATAAAACCCTTGCTGTTAACAGAAGTGACTGAAAAGACAGACAACTTACCATTTTACTACACTTTTTTCCACTTTGTTTTCTGAATTTTAACTTTGCCATAAAAATGGTGATCAGGGAAGAGAGAGCGAGACAGAGAGAGAGAAAATAAAACCAAACAAATGAAAAAAAAAAGAAAGGCAGGATTAACAAATTGCCAGTCTAGAAAAATGTGTCACTGGCTAACAGCTCCACCTAAGATTCAGGTCACTTCATGTTTAAGTCCTGACTAATACCTCCTGAGGAAACTCAAAAGCTGAGAGAGTCTCCTCTTTGCGTTCTTCCTTCTCATTCACTGGGAAAAATATCACCAACTTACCCTAGTCCTCTAAATCACAGCTAGAGCTGCATCCGGCCCATTTTCCTGCTTAGTATTACGCTAGGTTGAACAACACAGATGAAAGAAAAAAGCTGACCTAGACACATGGTCTCCCTTCACTAGTAGGGCAACATTTCCCTTGACAATTGTGTTCAGATCCACTTAGAACAGTAATTTTCTCAAATGTAATTTTCGAAGCCATGTTCCTTTGAAGAGTTCCTCCCTGCTCATCTTCCTCTCTTCCCTCCTTTCCTAAGTCCAACTTAAAACTAGATTTCCAAGACTTATCCCTTATTCTTGTCATTCCTCAGTGCTCTGAATTTGATTCCCACCTTCAGTTAGTTCATGCTGCCAACTTCTCATTACCTATTTGCTGCATTGAAGTGAAACATCTCTGCATTTTGCTTATGCAACCTCATGTTACCTCATTAAATCTACCTTGCACACCTTTGCAATTCCACCTCAAAAGCAGATTTCTTTGCCACAAAGCTCACGGAGACCTTGGTACCAGTAGTAAGACTGCAGCTTGTTGTACTGACAAGCACTGCCTAGGGAACACTGCTGTTCTCCACCTCTGTGACCACTAAGCACAGCAGAACCCTTGGTTTGGGACTGGCTTGCTGGATTCTATAATAAATAACCGCCTTACTGCATAGAAAGGATACTCTAATTGAAAATGTGTATTAAATAAAAATAAGCTGCAATTTCAGTTTTAGATGCCAAAGCAAACAAGATTAGTATTCCATAAAAAAAATAACTGGTTTATTTATCACTTTGGAGTTCTACCAACTATTTGATAAAATCAAGCTAAGGCCTAGGACTCTAGTATATTTTCATTATAGCTGTTTTTAGGGTAATTTGGCCTAAATACAACACTGAATTTTGCAGAAGATGCTATCCATTAAGCCTCTGACTTCCAGAGTCATTTCTTAATCAATCCATTGCACACCAGTGACAGAACAGAAATGAAGAAATGGGTATTTTGATGACAAGCTCTCTCTTAATGTTTCATACTCATCAATTTTAGGCTTGCAGCCACAGCATGTGTTTCTGGATAGACTATATTTTCAAAATAGACACCTATCAGGAAAGAATTCAGAGACTTATGCTCCTCCACTGAAGGAGAGACAGCTGGTCTCGGAGTGGAGAGCTCTTCATTACTCCAACTTTCCTTTCTCCTTTATTTAGGAAAATGGCACTGGCATTGCAAATTGTTCAAGATCTGCTGAAAAGCTCAGTATACAAAAAGCCATAAGTGACGATGAAGAATGATTAAGAGATTCTTTTCTTAGGGGAAATTAAAAAATCTCCAAGAAGCAGGCATATGTCAGTGAGGAGGAGGGGAAGAATAGCTGAAATGAAGGAAAAATCACTAAGACTGATGTCTTTAATTTTAAAATATCAGTCTCTTGGAATTCCAAACTAAAAGGAATCTCACTGTCACTACAGAAGAGGATAACTTAGCTGACAGTACACTCAGCTAAGTTTAGAGAAGCAAGTAAGGGGAACACCACACCAAAACTATAAGCAGAATTTAAATTTCACAAAGGAGAACCTAAACTGAAATTTTAACCATCACAGAAAATGCCAAAGGCTGTTTTTCAGTTCCTTATATTTTGTGTGTTTTCCAGGTAAAAACAAACAAGGAACTGAGCTTCCCCTCTGCTCCTCCACACACTGGTGCTACATCAGAGCACCAATTCACCTTTCACGTTACAGCTCACTGCGGAACAGTAGCAGTCATAATACAACTCCACACACATGGAAAAAGCCCTATCAAAACTAAATTTCAGAAATGGGGATATTTTGTTTTTTCTAAATCCTCAATTCAAGCAAAAGAGAGGAAATTAAAAGCTGTATCCTTAAGTAGCTCCCAACTGAGTCTCAAAGTTACAGAGGGTATACATACCACTTCACAAGGAATGGGAACAGGAAACCCTGGAAGAAAAGAGGCATTATGCTTAAACGGTAACATTTTCATGAGGTTACATAGGCTAAATGAGTATATTCCAGAAAAATGTGAATCTACGGCTGGGAAAAGAAACAAAAAGCAGAGTAAGCCACTACAGATAGGGAAAAAATAAAAATTTAAGACAGTAAAGACATAAGATCAGAAAACGGACATCAGAATAACTCAAGTTAGACTAAAATGATCTACTGTAAGGACTGATGTGTCAAAAGAAGACAAGATAAAACAAAGTGATTAACTAACAACATATCACCACATCCCCAAGGTTTATGAGGGAATTAAAATATGCAATGGCTGAGTAGATAACAGAAATACATAACCGCTCATTAAAGTGAACTATTCCGGAATAGATACAAAGTGTTTGCAAAACAAACTACATGTGATTTTATATTTTTTATTTTTATATATAAATACAATATAATATAAGCCTCACTAGTAGAAAACCTGGTTTAAAAAGTAGTGGCACACCCCCCCTGGAAGCCTGACGACATTGACAGGCAAAACAGAGGTGGACATAGAGCCAGCCCTCTCCCTCTTACCCAGAACCACCATTAAAGTTGCCCATGTTCCTCTGACCTTGGCAACTCTATTGCCTTTATCTGTTTAAAGGAGCTTTAAGTAGACTTGCTACTGTCCGTTCTGCAGCCTATAATGAAGTCTCAAAGAATCTAAAAATATCATTTGCAACTGTATACACAAACATTTCCCACCACTGATGAGATAGGGGAAAAAAAACAAATAGAAGAGCAATAAAGAAGGGAAAAAAAGGACAAATAGGAAGCCTATGTTGCTAGTAACAATATTGGATTAAGTTATCTGAAATTAACCACTTTTAATTAATACACCTGACTGAATGGCAAGCTGTGTCAACAGAAGGCTACTTCTATTGACTTGTCTGTACAGATACAAATGTGATGCAAAGCAGCAAAACCCCCTCTCCATGATCTGAGAAGGAGGCTCTTCCCTCCTTCCCACAAGCCCTCAGATGACAAAATGTCACCAGGAACAAGACTAGTGTTGCCATGCTGTCAGGGCAGCAATTTCATCAGGAGGATGCTCTGGTTTCCTATCTCCCCTACACACCATCTCCTGCAAAACCATCTCTTTAAGCGTGGATGCCGCACGCCAAGCATATGTTTGTGCTTGCAACACAGCCAGCAATGGCAGAAGCCATGCAGGGACAAGAGATCTGCACAGCAGAACCTTCCTAAAATATTTTTATCCCCAGTATGAAAAGCATTAGATTTTCATTTCAATTTCTTTCAAAAGATCAGATAATGAGGTAAACTTCGTGTTCAATATTTTTTTTTAATCCACCTTTTTCAGATAGGAAATAGCTTTGGTGGTTACAGCTAAGTGTTTCATAAAGATCATTTTTTTCTTGATTCATGAGATACATGGATATAGCCCAAGAAGATTGTCTTTTCTTTTTTTTTTTGGCTAGCTAATTAACTGCTTTTCTTACCCCATAAAAGAGGTAATAACATTAATTAATGCTTTATACAATATGATCAGTTCTGGACAGAGTATATTTGTGTGCACACACACACAGAGCATCCTGCCAGTGTTTTAAAAGCCAGGCATCCTCTCAGAACTACAACCTCTAAATCTGTGAGAGCACACACACAAGCAAGTTATTTAAGTGGAGCGCAGAGCTCTTTTACCTCTAGACACCAACTCCAATCCAACTGGAGTGCACAGTGACAGATGAAAAGTTGCTATTCGGCTGCTAGCTTGAATCTGTGAAATGGTTCCAGTCTAGCTTCCCGTGGACAAGCCCACGTAATGAGCACTCTCCTTGCTGCCTCAGCAGGAAAACAAGCTCAAAAGGAAATTCCTCTTGAGTCTCAACAGCTCCTTTCAGTGCCATGAGAGGCAACAGGCAGACATACGCCGCAAGCTCCAGGGAACGCCAAGAATACCCTCACTAGCCCTCTGGCTTGTGCAAGCCCAGAAATGAGGCAAGGGACCAGACTCTGAAGACTTTTTTTGTTGCTGGAACACTCTTGGCTAGTAAACCACTAAGCCTGTTCGCAGCTTTTTGACTGTATTTATTTACTTTATTGGTATTATCAGCCATAGAAACACACACTGCATTGAAGGAACTTGATAGAGCTCCACCAGTTTCAGCAGAGCTGATGTTCTACCATTTCCCTTTTGTTTTTGCTACTGGACCTATTTCTTTTGGTCAATTAGAGTACAGCAAGTTGGCCAGAATCCAGAACAAAGCAAAGAAGGATCTACAAAGTATTTTACTTCTAGGACTTATCTATGGGTCAAAATGGTACATAATTTAAGACTTGTTACAGGAGTGAATGACCACCCAAATAAAGCCTATGGAGCAATCTATACAAGAGGCTTCCTGTAGGCATCAAATAAAAGATAAACAGTATAGCTCAAATGACAAAAGGGACTACTTGTGAGTTAATTCTCTGAGTTAGCCCAAAGTTTGAACACTCAAAAAAGCTATTTCAGCAGCAGACTCAGGGCAGTAACTGGGGGTGAATGGGCTGCAACGAGCAGCTGGAAGCACTAACCTCTTCTACTAGCTCAGCTGGAAAAAGACACCCTGCCAATACCCTTTAGACTACTATTCTTCTGCTTTGTGTGTTTAAATTAAAGCTCCTTGGGACACTGACCAGTTATGTTTATAGAGCACTCACTCCAATGGAAGCACACAACATAACCCAAAAATGTTAGAAGACAAACAGCAGGGGCTGGAGAAGCATATACATTTGTACCTGCAAGTCAGGCAGAGAGCATCAACCTGTAAAATGGGATATATTTTAGAAGTAACACAGGTCAGTACTGATGTATAGTACATAGCACAAAATTTGCCAACTTACAATTTAATATAAAAGTCTCTTTCACCTACAGTAACTACATACTTGATTTCAAAACCTCTAACAATAAATTACTAATAACACAAAGAAAAACAGAAAATCCTAACTGAACCGTTTAGACATTTGCAGTGAAAGACGTCTTTGCGAGGACTCAGGAACATGCAATCTAAGGCCTAAGTCTCTGAACTCTTTACATTTCCAAGGTGGGGAAGGGCAATGTTTTGAAATTAATAATTTCTAAATTGTAGGGGGAATATATACATAGGGGAAAAATATACATACACATATTCTCAAACTGCCTACATGTATCCAAGCCTAACTTATATATTTAAATATATATCTTCAGTTGCATGAATTATAAATCAAAACAAGCACTTTGAATGGCAAAATGCACAACATGCTCCCCAAACAATTTTCAAACAAACTAACATTAATTAGCAATATCTTTACACGATATTTTCTACATACACAAACAATATTTACTATTATGAACTCACTGGAAATAATACCTTCCCGGGCACTTCCTATGACTTGTTGTTAGACTTTATTGAGACGGCCTATCAAGCGCCACACACACACATAAAATAAAATATTCTTTTGTTACCTACTAGTATAAGCATAGCACTGCTAGCCAAAAGAGAACGTTCCCATCCTGCTGTCAGTCTAGAATTACGTTTCCTGTGATTTAAAGAGCTTGTGGTTTGCAACTAATGTAGAACTTTTTTTTCCCTAAATACTTTTTATCTTTTTTGCCTCAACCTTTTTTTTCCCTCTCTTCCCATACTAGTCCACAGGGTATGTTTCTCCCAAAAGCTTAGAGCAGTACCTCTTCTTTTCCGTTGCTCCCTATTCCTTCACTCTCTCCCCACTTACGTTCCTTATGCAAGTTTCCCTCTTCTAGTATTTTTAATAAGCAGTGAAAATAGTTGACTCTAATAACACACAGATTTCAGAACACTTTAAACCTGAGCAGCAGAAAATGATGAGCCTGAATGTTTTTCTTCTCTAGCACAACTTCACCACACTGAGTAAAAGCAGAAGGGTTAGGGCTCTGGCCACAGACATTAGAAGATAGCATTGCACTTCGAGTTCAATGTTTAAACACAAATCAGTACCAATTCTGAAGAATTTGAAGTTTAAGGAAACCTATTTTAACTACTGGCTGAAAGAAGTCGTCATTTGTGCATTACCTTATCTTTATAATGAGCCAGGGAAGCTGATCTATTTGACCCCTATCCCTCTCTACCCCTCCAAAAGTGATGCTATTTCCTATCCATAAGAAGACCTCTCCACCTCCAGCTGTGTTTTGATGTAGAACAGTTGATGTCTGAAAGGGAGAGACCTTTCAAGAAGGAAGTTGCATCTGCATGTCTTAGCTTTACTGACAAAAAACAGGTAAACAAGTGATAAACAGCTGCCTAAGAAAAATGCTTGGCTGTACTGAAGAACATCACCACCGGTTTGGCCACACACCAAGCTCTCAGTAGAAACGCCTTATTTGGCTGGGGCAAATAAATGAAAAAAAAAAAATGTATATGTGCTTATATTTAAGCAAAGCTGTAAAAATATGTGCTATTACAAGATATCAGAGAGGTCCAAGTCTGGGAAGGCAGAGAATTAAGAGATTTCCCCCCCCGCCCCCGCTTTTTTTTTTTTTTTTAAGACTTTTAATTTCTATGGCAGGGTTATTTTTTTTTTTTTTTTTTTTTTTTTAAGACTTTTAATGTCTATGGCAGGCTTACTTCTTTTTTTTTCTTTTTTTTTTTAAACTGACTCTGGACCAGAAACCACACATGCAAATACTAGCATTCAGCTATTCACTGAACATGTATGCACACAAAAAGTTAAATCCTCAACATCCGCTCACCAGCCCCAAAGTTAATCTGTAACAAATTCTTGGTTTTGAAATATTTAAAGACTTAAAAAAAAAAATCAAGGTGGCTTTGATAATTTAAGTTATCTGTCAATCCAGATCTGTCAATCCATTCCCTGCCAAAGCAGATAGTCTTTTTTGGTCTGGGCAGGGGGAGGAGGAAGGACTTGGCAGCTTTCAAAAACTCCCCAAACACTGACTCTAAACTATCATTTACTGTACTCAGCAATTTCTGTGTGCCTGTCACCAAGCAGCAGGTGAGACGAGACACCTCAGAAGCCTCCTGAAGGGAGAAGGACTGAACCTCCTACCTGAATCAGTTTCCCCCTTCTCCACTCAACCACCTTTCCTATTGTATTAAGGCCTTGCTATTGTCTGGAAAGAGTAGACTAAAGTTAGGGGCTAAAAAAATATTTGCCCATTTTAAGGTGGGAATCTTGCAAATCTATGCCACAGCTCAAATAAAAACATCACACAATTTTTGGTTGAACCCCCTCAAAATACTCTAACAAAAAGAAAGAAAAAAAAAAGATACAGCTTTAAAGAACAGACATATTTTCACTTAGCTATGCAGACATTTCATAGCCACTTTGCCATACAGGCTTATGTCTGGCTGTTTGAATAAAAATAGCTAATGTGCTTGCTTGTTATGCTGTTAAATAAAGTGCACAAAGGAATTGCCAGTAATGTTTTTGTCCATTAAAGGCAATGGTCACTGACAGCTTGTACTTGTAGAAGACTGTCAGGGAAGCAGAGTGCCTAAGCTTCCTCCACATTCTTCTGTATGCTCAACTACAGATGAGACAGCAGGGGAAAAGATAAAACCCATCTCCTCATTCCAGAACTACTCACACCTGCAAGACAGCTTCAATCACAGAGAAAAAGATCAAGTCCTGTAAATCTGAGTGGGCAGAAAAATGTGGATCTCTTCAGCAAGAGTAACTTGCTAAAATACACCGTGATGTGGATTGGTATTTTTTGGACTTTTTTGCTGCCCTGGCTAATATCTCTGAAATGATTACAATACTTTTATTACTGTTCTCTCTCATCTGTGTTACACTTTTTGATCTGAAGGAGTTAATAATATAAGGAGTTAGCAATATTCCCTGAGAGAGAGGAAACAGGCAGTGAATGAACTAATCATATAATCATGTCTGGGCTAGGTGAACAGATTTTTCAGACATCTTCAAATAGGTCCATGTGGGAATCACAGCAAGTAGGCTGAATACACCACGCTGAGGAAACTGGCTATGTCAACTGGATGATATCCAGGCCCAGATCACCTAACAAGCAGACTGGAAGATGGAAAGCTGACAACATGCTGACAGCACGTCAACCCCGAGAAAACTAAATTTTTACCAATTATCCTAGAGAGGGGCTTAACGGGAAAGTAGATGCTCCTTGCAAGAGAGACTGGGGGGAGGGGGAGGGACACATCATCCATACTCAGATGAGAAGTTATTAAAAAAAAAAAAAAAAAAAAAAAAAAAAAAAGAGAGAGAGAGAGAAACAAGAAGGGTGTCAAGGGGAAATACAAGTACTAGCAGGTTTTCTAGTCTGTCTAAATTTACCCAATTCTCCTGATCACTTGGATATCACAGAGACAGAAGATCTTCCCAGCCCTCACAGAGACTTTCTGCCCATTCGCCTGCAGCTGCCCTGCTTTCCTGGAAATATGCGATTATGAACCTAGAAAACAATCATTACTGATTACATCTCTTCAGTTAAGGCCTCAAAGCACTCTCCGCGTAAAGCTTGAGCATTTACCTTTCAAGAGCTCTTAGGAAATTAAAATGACACAGGATTAGCTTGGCAGAAAGGGAAATAAGTTACATGGTCTTCTGTAAGAAATGACTTGCCATCAATGCTGAACCCTATAGGAAAAGACACGGCCACAGCCTGCCTTCATTTTGGAGCACATCTGTCCTATAGCCAGGAACCTGAGACAGGCACAAGGAGCCCATGAAGGTGGGGACAGCACTTGTCTTCTCCTATCTGGATTCAGTCAGATGTGTAACTTCAGTTTCATCTGGAACTAACGATCTGTCAGACCACTACACTAAAATTAGCAATAGACTTTTTGTGGGATTTTTTTTTCTTCCTCACTCAAAAATTGGCAAAGTTTTTAAGTTATGAGAAGTCAGGCATTTCTTTGTTTAAACCAGGATGAATTTTATTCTATGTGCTCTGCAAGTTTTTCTAGTAAGAAAGAGGTATATACCTACATTCTCTAATTTTAGTAAGGTACATCTGAGTATGACAGGGGCAGAGGGGAGAAACTTACCAGAATGATCTCTTCCCCCTCCATCTCTCCCAGTTTTCTGGAGTTCAGATGAACTCCCGTTTAACCATCAGGGACAGCAGAGCTGGAAAGCAAGGGAACGTGCCAAGTCCCAGCGCATAAAGCATAATTTTTAAAGAAAGAAACAAACCCCAAGAGCTAGGCACGTTCCCACCTGTGGGAACAGTATGCTTGTGGGAACAGTAGAGATGATAAATGTTATACTTACTCCAGATAGCATGAATATAATGAACTGGAAAAGAATCTCATGCCCATTGTTTGGGCAAATATTTCCTCAGTGCTTACAATCCATCTTGGTTCAGTAATGAGCTGGCCTCTTGCAAGAAGCCCTCTCAGTTGTACGTTAGGCTCTTTGGATGTATTTTGGAAAACGTTTGGCTTCTTTGTCTAAGGGCCATGCAGGACTGAATAGGTCTAGCAAAATATGCACTATCAACAAAGTTACTCCCCTGCAAGCACCATCTTGCAGTTGTATCACTGGGTAGAAACCCAAGCCCTGGCACGGCGTCCAAGCCTTTAAAGTGAATGATTCTTACTCACATCTAGCAATCAAGAATCCAAAACAAAACCCCGGTTATTAAAAATGTGGTGTTCATTTCCCTGACATTATGAACTATTCAGCCCTTAAACATCTTTACTGAGAGTTCAGCCGGAGAAAAACACAGAACTGAATCAATTTTATCTGAAATAGTTAGGGGGACGGGAGAGCTGCTCTCCTATTCTGAAAGCAACATCTATACTATACATGCAGAACCAAAGCCTTTTAATCCAGCAGCCTGAATACATACTAGTTATTCAAACTCAAGAACGTGTGCATAAATGGAATTTCATACAATTAGTCTCTGTTGTCCTCATTTTATGCTCTCTGGTTTATGCTCTCATTCCCATGTTGCTATCATTACTCACTCAGGCCCATCTTTTTTTTTTTTTTTTTGCCTCCCACAATGTTTTGGGAGTCTGAAAGCATTAAGAGAAGGAGGCAAGGCTGCCTTTAAAAAATATATATATTTTATATATATACACACATATATATAGTACTAGCACCAATCCTTGATTCATGATTTAGTTAATCAGACTCATTTCATAGATCATTATAGTACTCCAAAATCAAGTGGAACATTGTGAAATCACGCAGTGCTGGTTGCTTAACTTTAGATACCTTGTTTCTTAGTTTCCTGTTAACTATAACTTTATGGAATGTACCTACCATTTGATGAAGAAAGTTTTTATAGTATTTTAGTACGTCATCACTTTGGATGGCATGCAAAAATATCTTATGGAAGAAAAATAATCACATTTATTCTCAAATAATGAAAAATCTCTGTACACATCCACTTGTATATCATGATTTACTAAACAACTAACGGAAGTTTACAACAAGAGTCAAATTGATAGGGCAAACATGTTTGAGGAGATCTGTGCAACAAACTGATCTTGGTTTCTGAAAAACAGACCAAGGACTGGTATTGCAGAGTAAGATTCAGTAACACAACTCAAGAGAAGCTACACTGGCTACATATGGTTTATAATGTGACAAACAGCACAGATAATGAACTTCCTCGCAGTAAAGGGCCTTGTTTCTACTGTTCCTTTCATATCTTCATGCACTGCCATGCAATAGCTTTGTACAGTAGAAGAGCAGAAAAACAGCAGCACAGAAGTTAAGGAAGGTCAGTCTCAGAATAGCTCATCCAGCATCCCTGCATCCTTACAGGAAACCGCCTATCATTGAGACAACATTCTTTCCCCTCTTTACTATCCTGACCAATTACTAAATTCTGTTTTTTCGTCTGCACGAGCATTTCATAGGGACATAAGTGGAAAGACGCCAGTCTTCTCAGAGCCAGTTCCGAGTAGGTCAGTCTTGGCTCAGTAGCAGACCACATAACGCAGCAAAAGGAAACACAAGGCCTTGAACTCACACCCGTCTCCCATCTCGTCCTCCATCCGCACACTCTAGACACAGACCGTTGATGGCTGAGGAAAAACTGGTGGCCAACAAGACCTTCACTGGAGACAATGATAGCTGTCAACAGGTCACATCCATAAGCAAACCAAGAACAGCTCTGATTACACAAACACAGAACTTGTGAGGCCAAACTTTACCGTGCGCACAAACTTCAGGTTCCCTTTGGGTGTTATGGGAAGTTACTATGTAACTACGATGGAAATTTTGTGTTTGCCACTGGGAGACCAATACCAATCTAGAGATCAGATAAGGCAAGAAAAAGAAGTGGTAATATTAACTTCCCTGTTCTGGCAGCACTCTTCAACCAAGAGTAACACCGTAGTACTACAGGGCATTTCAGATTCCAGGCTTGTTTCCTCACCCTCCAGAGCCAGTTTTATCTTAACTAACTTTGACATCAGCGCAGCAGTGCCTTTTCGTAAGTGATGCAGAAGAACTGAGGTTGGGGTCCATCAGATAAGCACCAGGAAGCAGCCTGAGGCCGTGCGTGCGCTTCTCCCTCACACGGCCAACTCCTGCTTCATGGCACTACTGGCCTCAGTCCACAGAGACATTCTGATTCTCATCATCAGGCCACCCAGGCATGACTTGGGATTCATGAAGAAGGTGGAGGCCATGTATGTAGGCAACTAACAGCCACAGAGAAAACTGCATTGCTCTTCACTTTCAAGAACAGACACCAAATAAATCAGAGAAGTAAAAAACTCTCATCTTAAATAAGCTTCTTAAATATCAAGTATTGACATTTAAAATATTCTACAGAAGACCTCCATGCCACTGCACTAAAACTGGAAGCAATCTACAAGGAACTGTAGGGGAAAGGGAATCGTTCACTTCAACATACTAGGGACACAGTGACTTCCCTATTACCCAGAAAGTGAGCTTCTCAATATTCCTTTTTAAATCATCATGACCATATGCTACAAAACCATTAACAAAATACTACAAGATAGGCAGAAAAAAAATAGTTATTTGTCTAATCACACAACTAATCTAAAGAGACAAATCGACAGGACAAGCTCAGGTTTCCTCCTGGAGGTTAAAAAAAAAAAAAAAAAAACTTCCTACCTGACTGTTCTTACAGACAATAAATAAACTAAGCCTTAGAAAACTATAAAGTTCCACAGAATTCTATAATAAGGTGAAAATTGTTCTCCTGACTCCATTTTCTATTTTCTGGGGGACGCACACTCAGGTTGTGCTCAGCACTCTGGCTGACTTTGCTCCTCACTGTGCCTCCCGCTTTTAGCCATGAGGATACAGGCCCAGGACTCCCATGGTGGCTAGTGACCACTATGCAGCAGCAGGTTGCCCAGGCACGTGGTACCCACCACCTCAGCCCCACCACCCACCACCCCAGCCCCACGGACCTAACGGTGGAGGTCACCGGCACGGGAGAAAGAGCTTCTGGTGGAATCCACTTAACACATTCCTGAACGGCCTCTGCCACTGCGGTTCCCATGGACAGTTGAAGCTATTCTCGCCAAAAGCAAACATCCTTGCTAGGCGAACTGACTTCACTGAAAGGGGAGCATGTGTTTCACAGAAACAAAGATAAATTGAGCTCATTTTCCTCCTACAGAGCTGTTGTGGTATGCCCCAAACTGATTTTGTTCCATTATATCGACTTGGGTAGCTAACAAAACCAAACCTACTGGAGTAGGAGTCTATTTATGTATCTTTATATAACATATTGAGCTTTAAAATGCTTGCTTTGGCTTTCTGGATCTTTGCACATGTATTAAATCACAGAGCATTTTTGCAGCTATGACCTCTAAACCAGCACAAGAACTGGCACTTTCTTTGCTTCTTTTACTTACTTGCTCATTTAAAGAGAGATATTAAATTTATGCACTAACATATACTGAAGCACTAGTGTATTAAACAGGTAGAATGACCCAAGTTGACTACACCTCAGACTTTTTTTTATAGATTCATTCCTAACACTATTAATAAGCATATTGAGCAAATGCAGGATTTACTTTAGAATATCACCATTCTTTATATCTTCACCGATTAAAAACTGAAGCTAAAAATACATTTACAACTTCCCTGCAGCATATTTCCTCTAGATCCAAACAAAAAAACCCAACCAACACAAACAGCTGTGATTAATGCTTCAGTTTCTAATGGGCAGCGAGATGAACACCATAAAAAGAAACTAAGACTTAATATTTTTCCAGCTACCCTCAAAACACCAGAGCCTAAATCAACTCCTGTCTGGTCAGCTGGGACTTTGCAAGTTCTGTATCTACCAAACCACATGCTGCCAGGAATAGTATAAATCTTAAAGCAAGAAGTACAAGATGATTTGGGGTTTGGGTTTTTATTTTTAAGTTACTGAAAAGCCCCCAAAGCTTACAAGGTGGAACAGTTCAAACTGCTTTTAGCTTTCAAAATGAGCACAGATGTATTTATTCTGCTGTGTATACGCACAATGTTTGAACAAAAAAAGTTAGTCATAGGTCAGACAATAAAACCTACTATGACAACACCCTGCACTTGAAGGAAAAGCGAAAGATCAATTTCTGCTTCAGCCAACCGAAGCAACAGGAGAAAGTGAATTTGCCCTGATTTTGTTTGCTAAAAGCCAGCAGCTTCCTACGGTCCACCTGACATGTAACAAAATGCTTTTGGACACTCAGGGAAAAAAAAAAGAGGGAAAAAATCCTACTGCTGGACTGCTGGCCAGGCTTTGCAAGGGGCACATCCCGTGCACCTTGTTCAGCACACGCTGATGGGCAACAACATTTTCCAGGTCCATTTTACACGTACACGCGCATACACACACACACACGCACTATCAGAAGATGGAAGATAGCATCTGGCAGGCCCCGCACTAGCACAACACACCGAATTACTTGTTTTCGGCATTACAGGATCAGGTTGACGCTTCGCAGTTTGCCCGTTCCCGGCCCTCCATTTTGTGCGATGCCTCAATTTAAACGTCCCCCGCGGCCGCCCAAGGCGGCACTCGAGGTTCTCCGGAGCCTCCGCGGAGCGCGGCGCGGGGCGCGCTGCAGAGCGGGGCGCGCTGCGGCCGCCGCCGCCCGCTCGGGCCGGGCAGCGCAACGCGCGCACTGGGACTCGGCAGCAGCCCCCCTTCCTCCTGCTCCTCCTCGTCCTCCCCGAGCGCCCCGCGCAGCGCGGAGGGCTCGTGCGCGCGAGCCTCGCGCAGAGGCAGCCCCGCTCGCTCCCCTCCCCGGAGGCAGGTGGATATTCCCTCGAGGCGGACGCAGCCGTGGGACGGGGCGCCCCCTTCTCCTTACCCGGCGCGGGGGCAGAGGCGGCCGGGGCCGCGGCCGGGCGGGCGGACATGTGAGGCGCGGGCCGGCGCTCGCNCCCCCCCGGCACCGGCCGCGCTTGCAGGGGGCTCCCCCCGGGCGGAGCCGGCGCCCTCCCGTGCCCGCCTCCCCGCCCGGCACTTACTGTTCTCAGCCCCCCACCACGGGCACCACCGCTCCCTGCGCGCTCGCCTTGGGAGGGATAAAAGTTGCCACCGGCCTCTCTCTGCGCTGCTGCCGGAGCCAACTTTGTCTCCTTCCAGCCGCTGGGAAGGCGCCTCTGTCTCCTTCCTCTTCAATTATATATACACACATATATTAATCTTGCAACTCAAAAAAAAAAAAAAAAAAGCCCACTATTCTGGTCTTTTTCAGAGTGGGAAGCTTGAAGGTGGGAAAAGAGAAAAGAAGAAAAAAGAAACATTTGGAGGCTTTTTTCTCCCTCCCTCTCCCCCAGCCCAAGATGGCCTGAGAAAAAGGGACAGTGATCCGGGGGTGGAGGGGGGAGCAGGACCGAAGCGCTGGGGAAAGCGAGAGAAAGTTCTTGGATATGTATGTCTTTTTAATCTTTAAAAAATAAAGGGCTTCCGTAGGTCCCCCGAAGGAACCCAGTAATTACTAATAAGTGATTAGAGCAAACAGACACAGGGAGGAGAGAGGGAGGAAAAATAATACAGAAAAAAAATAAAGAGTTTTGCTGGTCAGTAAACTTCAAGCTGCTGGGATGAGGTCATTGGTGTAAAAATAAAGCGATGGCGTCATCTGAAACCAATCCCAGTGAATGAACTCAGCCGGGAGCGGGGGCAGGGAGCGAGCGCGCGCGCGGGCAGGCAAGGAGCGGAGGGAGGATCCGCGCGCGGCCGCCGCTGCGGGCCCGGCCCGGCCCGGTTCGGTTCGGTTCGGGCGGCCCCGGCG
>VWPW01001983.1:639057-693378 GCA_013389825.1 Crypturellus undulatus | reverse complement strand
CTCGGGCGGCCCCGGCGCGGGGCACTCGCCGCTCGCCCCCGCACCCGCCTTTGGGCGCCGGGGCGGAGCCACGCGAGGAGCCGCGGCAGCCCCGGCCCTTCCCTTCGTGCCTCCTCGCGGTGCGGCCGGCCGGGCCTGCCCTTCACCTCCTCCTCGTCCCCTCTTGGCTCCTGTGGCCGCTGCGGGCAGCACCGCGCTGCCCGGCCCCTCCTCGACGCCTCGCGCGCTCCTGGGCTCCTCCTTCGGAGCGGGGCCGGCGCCCGCAGTCCGGGCTGTGCTGTGGGCCGCGGGGCGCCCCGCGCTGAGCCAAGGGCCTTCACCCTTCCCACAGCTTGCCAAATAAACAAAAACAGCAACTTGGGGAAGGTGGACGTTGTCTGGGAATTTTGGTTTATGTAAATGCACTCTAACATATTTTGTCTAACGTTTTCTGGCCAGGGCAGACTGTAACAAACCAGCTGCGCGTACGTACTTGAGAATCTCCCAGGACATACTCCACAACCTGTTTCTAAGAGTTTCAAGAGCAGACTGCAACACTTAAATATCTTTTTTCCTCTCTTCCCCAGACATCCCCAACACCACCACAGAGTTCCATCACCAAGCTGAGTGTCCCTGCTCTGTTTTGTAGGCACGATTCAAGAGCTCCATTTAGTCCTGTCTGCTGACTTTTGAATCTCTACGTGAGAAGGCAGGAGAAGATGACAGGAGAAAGCCTTTCATGGCTGTCCCTTCAGATGAAGCACCTCTGGAAAGGCACATGACTATTACCTCTGGTTCGCATGATTTGTATTTTGAGAAGCAGGCAACTACAAAAAAAATCATTTGGTGGTTGTCTCTGTCCTAACAAAATTGACCAAGAACCGCCTTGACAAGGACCCGAATTTTAAAAGTTTAGCGATGTCTCTCTTGAAGAAGCTTTGTCAGCACTCGGATGGACAGCAGTTTCTTCTTCAAGGGCGAGGGATGTTTAATATGATAGTACAGTAGAGAGAAACCTGAACTACTTACAACACTCAGGCCAAAGAATGACCAAATGCAGTGAAGAAACTGTGGAAAAGTAACTTATATGGTTACATTTTTTTTTTTGTATGTTTGTTTCTTGTAGTAGCTAAAGAACAATCTTGCCTTTTTACCAGTGGCCTTAGAGATACAACCCCCAAATACCCACAGCAGTGAAAGTCAGCACTGACCCATTTCTGTGAAGGGGAACAGAGAGCTTGCCAAAGAAACTCAGGGAGAGAGCCAGTGCCCCAACTCATTCAGACCGGAGAAGTGCAAGAACAAGCAGTTCCAGTATATTATCTTCACAAATAGAAGTGGAGAACAGCAGAATAGGAAGAAGAAAAATACTTGAATCCTCTCTTTCCTATAATCATCAGAACTTGTTAACGGGTTATGCAAGGGTTTTTTGTATATATATATTTTTAAGTCTCAAAAAAAACCCAGAAAAGTTTCCTCATGGTAAAGGTGTAAGAACAATAATAAAAAGATATTTTGCAATATTTTTGATTTTTAACTGAAAAAGGATATACATTACAAAAAAGAAAGAAAGAAAGAAGGATTAGCACAACAAATTAAAGTTTATACACTATGGAGTCAGGATTTTTTTCCTCATGTCATAAAATGTGCAACCAGAACACATATCAATCACATTTAGCTCCTGCAGATTAAAGTTTTTACTGGGAATAAATTTTTAATTTTAGCTGAGTTTGAGATGAAAGACGGATTTGAGGGGATATGGCATGGGATAACTGGTTCAGTAAGACCATAATGTTTACAGCAGGTAGACTAACGCAAGGCACAAACAGAAGTAGTTAGGAGGGCTCAGACCAAGAGCATCTGACCTTCGTTAAGGTTAAAGGCAATGTGCTTTACCTTCTGTTGCAACGAGCTAAGAGTGCACGTGTTGGCAGTTAACATGCCTCAACTGGCAGGTGGTCACTCATGAAGAAGCAGTAATTTGTTTGCATGTCAGAGTCTAACTTCAGCCTAATTTTGTGTGTGTGTGTGTGTGCGCGTGCGTGCAAGCCTTTCTTTCTCCTGAACCACTTGCACAACAGGCTCCTGAGAATGGTTTGCACTGCAATCGCAAACCAGAGATGGAGTGAGCCATCATTTGCATCCAACATGCACATGAACTATCTGTGAGAAACAGTCCTGTGTCCCTGACTGCTAACCTTCCCTCCCAGCTGTTTAAAGATCTGTTCATTGTTATTATTAAAGATCTGTTCACCTGTTCATTATCACCTGTTCACTGGAGCAGGTTGCCAAGAGAGGTTGTGTGCCAAAGATCTTCTCTGGAGATCTTCAAAACCTGCTGGGACGCAATCCTGTGCCTCATGCTCTAGTTGACCCTGCGTGTGCAGAGGGGTTGGACTAAATGTTCTTTAAACATCCCTTCCAACCTTAAGGATTCTATGATAAGAAACATGTTTTGCTAAATTTGTGCCAATGGCTGGTTTTGCCTTTAGCTCACAGCACTCTGCCTCTTTTTGGCAAAGCAGTGGGGAAGGAGTTAGGGTTAATATTCCTTTCTTGTGTCTGCTTATCAGGCTCGCAAGATTAGATGTCCCCAAGCATGTGGGTTAAAAGAAGGGCAAAAGACATTGGGTGGGTAACAGGTTACAACAGTATCTGAACTTTGACATTCCCCTCATCCTACAAGTTCCTGTTCTGCTTCTGGCAGGAGTGACTGCATGTCACTACTCACTATCCTGACTGCTGGAGAGGGGGAATAGAGAGGCAGTTTTGAGAACTGCAGGTTATAGTTGGCTTACAAAGTCTTCTACTTATTTACTTGTAAAAGCTGCCTGACATTTTCCACCTAATGGATTTCGTGGCACTTCACTGGGTTCATCAGTTAGCAGTGATTAAACAGGGGAAAGATGAAAGGCATTTTGAAGCACGTCATCATGTTTTCTGCATGGTGGAGAGGAGGGGTTTTCCAAAGGAACCTCTTGCAAAGTAAGTGGGAACTGAATTTAAAATGCAGAATTTCTCATACTTCAAAATCCCTGTGTTGGTACTCACGTCCTCTGCAAACTTGGGTTTACTGAAGGGGTTACTATTCCCTGTCAACTGCACAGTCACTATCACAACTGTCTTCTGCCAAAGGTTACTGTCTTTCCTACCTACCTGTGAGCTTCACATGCAGTTGCTACCAAACTTATTTCAGTCACAGTCGACCAGAATAACTTAAGCCATTAAAATAGTAGATTTTTATTATTATTTTGTCTGAAATTGATTAGGGGAAAGCCAAAACAGCAGATAGGAAGTGAGGCAAAGACCATTCACAGATAGTTTGAAGTTTTACATGGTTTGGCCTAATCTACATTCAGAGCCAGGCACAGCTGCTATAGACAGTTCTTTAGGTTATTTAAAGTTGGAAGGGTTGCTGAGATACCTAAAATGAAATGCTTATAGCATTTTGAAGTACTAGCTTTGTTATTTGGGGCAGAACAGGTTTCTGGGGTACATCAATGAAAGGTGGAATAGAAAATATAGGACTGAGAGTGGAAGAAGAGCAGAAGAGAGGAGTTAGCAGATAAAACTGAGATACCATAGAGCTCAGTGAAGAGAGGAGGAATTTCAGTAGGGTGAAAAAAATACAGACATCAGAGACATTTCTCCTAGATTTGCTGCTGTCCACCCTATAAGTGTCTCATGTCTCTACATTCTTCCTTTCTGTGCTTGCCTCAGAACTTGGGAAGTTCTCTGCAAAATACTCAAATACAAATAGCCTCACTATTAGTTGCTGCAGGTAGTGTTCATACTTTATCACTTTTCTGAAGGGTCTGTGGCACTTTCAGATACATAGCATGTCAAAGAGACTAGAGGCAAGTGGAGAGGTCTAGGAACAATGCAGATGTGTGTTTTTGAATTGGGAGGAAAACTAGGATAATATCCTTACTCTGTGGAATGATGGAGGAGGTTTCATAGGATTTAGAGCTGTAGAAGAGAAATCAGAAGTTGTAGGGAGAAATACAGGAATAGCAGCAAATAGAAGGAAAAAGGAAACAATTATCAGCATCTGCTCTCTGCTTGCATATTTATATATATATATATCTCCCAATTTCAGAAATCTCATCCATTATTCAGTAAGAATCTACATGATCGCTATATCTGCAATGTCTGAACACCCTCAATTTTCATAAGCCTCCTGTGGAGCAGGAAAGTATGAGTACAAGACTGCTACTGAGGTAAAGTAACTCATTCAAGGTAGTAGAGCAAGACAGTGCAGCAGAGAACTGAACTAAGTTCTCCTAAATTCCAAATCTATCCACTAGCTCATCCTTTTTCTTCTCCTCTCCTTCATCTCACAAAAAACAATATTTTATCTACCCAAGCACTCACATTTAGTAGAAAGAAGCACTTGCACGGAAGTTCATTAGTTCAGTCTGTAATTAGAAAAAAAATAGTATACACATAAGATAGATAATAAAAGGTGATGAGAGAAGACCAAGGTAGAAAAAAAAAAATAATAACTGCTGATTCTATAGACAAAGGTTAAGGATTTTTTTGATTGAACCTACTACTCATCTTAGACTAAAAAAAAGTTGCTATTTTGAAGGTTAGGTCACCTTTCTGATTACTTTGAAGTAGAAACAGCAAGATTAGCTTTGAAAAGTCATTTGAAATTGGAGATCATACTAAACATTATTTACAGAAAATGAGTATAATAACATGTCATCAAGAAGCAGAATAACAAAATACTGTTCTCAAGAAAGAACAAGTTCAGACAAAGCAAGTGAGAAAACTAACTTGTAACATTTCTCACTTTTCTGCTTATCTGAAGAGAAAACATTTAAATTACAAAAAAAATGAAGTGATATATTAAAAAATCATAAGCACATTCCAGAAATTAAGATAATTTTGTCACAATAAACACCCCTTCCCACCTTGTTTCTATTAACTCTTACTCACTGCTAGTCACTTGGCTTTAGGCTGATGGTCTTGCATTGAAATCAACTTGTACTGAGCTCTAAGCACAGATGGTGTAAATCAGTATTGCTCAACAAGCCCTTCAGTTACTATGCCAATTTATATTAGCTGAAGATTGTCTCAGTATGTTCATGTTTTGTTTATGGCCAATGATGAATCAGAACTAAAATGTATTTTTGTTTATTGTGAGGGTATTATAAAATGCATGAGGTCTTTGACTATACATATCCTTCTTTTTAACTACTTGGGTATTTTAAGTAATAGCTAATTACTAAGATAAATACATTTTAGACAACTCTTGTCATAGAATGAAATATTTTTATTAACAGTACTGAGGATTTAATGAAAAAGGACAGTATCCTTAACATACTTTAAGGATACGATATGTGAAATTAATATGAAATTATTTAGAAACATTAAACGCATTTGCTGTCTTGGTAGCATGATGAAGTTAGCCTGTACTCAAAAAACTCATTTCAAAGTTTGAATGTAGAAAGGAGAAAAATAACCTGTGGTATTAAAGACCAACTTCACACACACCCATATATATAATTTAATTTCTAGATATATAGTCAAAGGAGGATTTTTTCTAACAGTTTTAGAGTTTTCACCATTTCTCCTAATCCATTTTGTTGTTTTAGCCTATTTTAAACAACTCCTGAGATTTACTGATATCCTAAGGCTTTTAGATTTCATATATTGCTGTGTATTGTGTTTCTATTTCCAGGCTGGAGTTTGGGTGTTGCTGTAATGCTGAAGTGAACCTACACTGTTATTTAAATAGATTATGAAAGAGATAAATTTGTCTTCTGTGAAAATATTAAAATGTATTTAATGGATAAAATGTGCCTCATATTGAAAAGGAGAAGAGAGACAAAAGCATGCTGGAAATGAAAAATACTTGAGTTTTAAATGAGAAAAGAAAATGCAGTTAATTGTTATTTGTTGTTAGAGTGAGGGAAAAAAAGAGTGTGAGTAGCACATGACATCTCTCTATAAACTTTCATTCACATAAACTTTTAAGTGAACATACTGAACATTAATATTTTGGCCTTGGAATAAAAACATTTGGGGGAAAGAGAAGAGAAGAGAAGAGAAGAGAAGAGAAGAGAAGAGAAGAGAAGAGAAGAGAAGAGAAGAAAAGAAAAGAAAAGGACTCAACTCTGAAGAGTTTCTTGGTTTTACAAATGCACTGGTCAGAAAAATGTTGGTCTGGTGCTAGCCCAATTGTTAACAACAGGCAGCACTCTGTCAAGAAGGACAGGTGAAGATATCAGGTTACTTGGAAAAGCAGCATGTGAAAATTTCAGAGCTTGGCATTTAATTTTTTTTAGGATGCAAGGTTAGAATATGTCAATTTTAGCAACAATCTGAGTTCAAAAACCTAAGGTGGAGGTGAGGTGACGGACTGTGTATTTATTTTGGTGTTGTCTTCTATACTACTGTTCAGATGTTCTGGAACCGGCTGGCTTCTGCGTATTAGGAGTGAGCACAGCTCTCTTAGCCACACACTGGCTACAGCGCTGAGCTGCAAATCTTGCAAGAACAAGACTTTCTCAAGTGCTTTCTGAATTCTATCATCCAATGGACTTTGCTATTTGTTCTACCAGTAGCTGAGGGAAAGAATCATTATCAAATCATTAAAATGATGTTTCAAGTTGCTGATGGGGAGTTCCAAATAAATGTATGCTAATGTTTGCTCTTACTGAAAACATAAATTGGGGTATTATGACACCCAACAGGAGAGTTTTTTTAAGAAGGGGAATTTCGAGTAGAGGACATGATTTTCCAGGACTTTTATTGACAACTGTGTAACCTCAGAAGAACTTACACAACAACATACGAGGATAGATCCTTTTGTGTTCCAGTCAGTGGAGGCATTTATGGGAAAATGTTAGATGCAATTTGGATTTCCAAATATAAAAGGAAAAAGAGGTCCCTGTTAAAAGGGCCTCCCTAATTACTAAGTTGCAGAAACCGTATGTTTATTCATCGGTTACTCTGCACTAGGAGTTACAATTGAATGATGTCATCTACTGCTTAAGAAAAGCGGCTATTATAAAAGATGATTCATTTTAAATACCTTTTTATCGTATAGTTCCGGCAAGAGATCAGAATGCAGTTGCACAAGCAGTGTTAGCCTAAGCTGAAAATGGCACTGGAAGAGGAGGTTCAGTCTCAGTGCTGAGGTTCAGCCCCATCCTTCTGCTGGAGCAAGGAGTTGCTCATCTGTTCATTAGATCCTGATCCATGCTAAAATCTTCCCCAAAAGCAAACAAATAAAAGTCACTTTTAATTTTTTTCTTTAAAAGTTACTTAGTCCTCGGTTTTGTGTACAGTATGAATGAACAAATACTTGAGCCACCACAAAAGGGCAACATGAGAACAAGAATGCAGAGCAATTGGTAGGGAAGAGCAGGCCAGTTTGTGTCAGTGGCAGACCCAGTTTACATGGGTGTAAAGAATTTGAGATGTGGGCATCTGGTGGAGTGCATGCAGCAGCTCGCCAATGCCAAAAGAAGAGGCTCTCTCCCAGTGTCCTACCCTCTGCTTCTGCTTGTGAACTCTTGCGATTTTCTTTGTAGTGGATCTGGCATTGTCACATAGCAAACCAGGTCAATTCAATTGCTAATCCAGCAGAAGTAATGGAATGAGATAGCCCCTTCTGACAGAAGCCAGTCACTAGATTGTCATTTACCCTCTCATGATAGTAGAAGAAACCTCTTCACCGAGGAGGTGGTAAAGCACTGGCACAGGTGCCTAGTGATGCTGTGGCATCTCTGTCCTAGAAGATATTGCAAATTGACTGGACAAAGTCCTCAGCAATCTGAGCTAACTTTGACGTTGCCTCTAATGTCCAAGTTGATTCTGCTGTGCACAAGGAGTTCGACTAGCTGGACTCCAGAGGCCCCTTCCAGCCTAAATAATTGTATAGTCCAAATGAAGCAGTCAAGGCTCTTGTATCTGTTCTGTATTTAACACTGAGAAATCTCTTTTTGCATCAGCATCTCTGGCTGAAAATTTGTCCATCAAGCATTAGGACAGTCCTGTAATTATTATGAAATTTCAGTATAGAAATTTCTATGAACAATACTCTTCTGGGAAGAAGCTTGTTTAGAGGTGGTTATCAGTACTTTAAAAATGAAAAAAAAAGTAGGATTGACCTCATTATTGCTAAGCCAAGTATTATGAACTCAGCTAATTAAATATGAACTTATACCCCAAAATTGTTGAAGTAATGTGTGCCTAGTTAAAATTCACAAGCTTAAATCCATACTGAAGACAGACTTTGCAACACTCATATGAAAATGAATATTATATTTTGATTGGTTGAGATAAAGCTCGGTAGATGTTAAAAACACATTCAGATTCCCTCTCTACTTTGTATCCCTGTGGCATGCCTGCAATTGAGTGTGGGCTCAGGATTTTATTGGGCCAATAAAAATTGTTGTTATGCTTTTCAAATGGAATTTTTTATGGCAGCAAATTACATTTATATTCATTTAAAAGCCCCTTTACATTAGCAGAAGTGTGTAAAAAGGCCCTGAAATTAAACAAGTCAAGGTTGTGCACGCATAATTGAAGGGATAAAAGTATGCAATCCTTAAAAACTGGCACAACCCCTACCAACAAATATACATGGAAATGTATCATTAAAAAACGTCTCTGAACCTAAATCTGACCCACACCCATCACTCCCCATAGCTTTCTGTAAGATGACAGTGCAACTGCATAGGGTATATTTACTTTCACTTAAATGTTCCTCTACACTTCCAGAATGGTGCAAGGTCTTTTCCAACCATAATGATTCTATGATTCTATGAGAAGCGCTTTACTGTGCCATTCTAGTTTCTTCTGAAGCCAACTTATGAACTTTATAAACCAAAAAGGCACAAAGATAAAGCAACAAAGCCACCTAAGTCTTTCCTAAATTTTTATCAATCCAAGAAGTCTTACATTTTTTAAATTGTCTCCATTTTATATAGACTGTTGGCACTATAGATTCAGAGACATCTGTCTGTTCTGCATTTGAGGACAAGCTAGTATAACCCTATCTTGATCAATAAGACGCTTATTCTGTTTTCAGTGATTTAAGCAGTTATGATCAAGATTTTTTAGGCTGTCTCAAATTCACTTTAATTAACTAGGTACTTCCTCTGACTGCAAGGCATTTTGGTGGGACCACAGCCAAAAACTCTGCGTTGGGGTTCAACGGAAGAGTGGGAGCACAAAGGTAGCAGTACAACAAATTGGCTGGGGCACTAGACTTGGACATGAGATGTGCTGAGCAGGTCCTACTTCTGTTGACCTAGAGTGCTTATCAAATCCAAGTACTGCAGATAAATTTGCCTCAAGGTGCTTACCTGGGCAGATTGTTTCTCACTGTGAGAGAGACTGTATGCAATGACTCAAACCTGTCTGGAACAAAGTGGAAGCACTGCTTGTTCTATACTGGATGTTGAGTGAGTTGCTCCATGTATGTATACAGTGGCACTTTTCTAGGATTCCTGGATGTCCTGTGACACGTTCATTAAAGGTAGTAGTCTGCTGCTAACCTTGATGCAAGAAAATCAGGAAGTGAGACAGACTAGACCTCTACTGTAACTCACAAATTCCAGTTTCATTGTTCAAATTGAAATGTAGAAAGTCAGTCACCAGCTTAACTGGTGAATCAATCATTCCGTCTCGCAACTAGGAATTTAAAAACAGTTTGTTTGCATTTGTTTTCAAAATCCTGATTGTCTCCAAATGTGCTGGGGCTGACTACTGGATTGTAGTGGCCAAAGATCTCATTCTTTAGGACTGTATCCATGCTGCTTCATAGCTTCAATACTCATTCGAAAATTATGTCGAAGTGGGAGTCAAATGCTGGAAGCAGAAAGTAGACAGTTCCATCTAGAAAACATTCTACATTCATGAATCTCTCTTGTGCCTGACCAAAGCACGTGTGGAAGAAGACTGAGCTTGTCGGAGATTCTGGCCCTGAATCTCCACATAGAGCAAAGCAGGCTAAGAATCAGGCTTGCTCTTTTAGTATGCCTAACTGCAAATAGCTACAGTATGGTACAAACAGACACAATAATCCAGTTTATTTTGGACGATTGATTAATGGGAACATTACTCATATACCCAGTGCATGACATTTCCTATTACTTGTTCATATCATTTGAGAGTTAAAGGATATAAATACTTAGGAATTTGCCACCAGTTGGGTCTCCACCTGTCTGCTGAACACATTAAAGGGGGAAAAGGGTGAGTTGTGTTCCATTTAAGAATGCTGTAGCTATCTGAGGGACTCAGCATGACATTTCTGAAAGTGTCAAGGGAAAATTTTCCATTGCAGTCTCAACACAGATTCAGAAATAGGGCCTTTTCTCCCTAATATAGCTAGATATTTACAGGAAGTTAAGAAAGATGGAGGCAGAGGAAAGGAATGACTTTACCCAAGCAAGGTCACTGTGCTTTGTAACTGACTTTTCTTTCAATAGAACAAGTCACTAGACAGCTAAGAACTACATATGCCATCAAAACGCACATTTAGCAAACAGCTGTCAAACTGTGTACATCCATCGCTCACTTGGTTAATGTTTATACCTGACATTGCAGCAGTTAGTTAATAAATAGCTCACTTGTGTGAAGAACTGGAGATGGCAACAAATGAAAAGGTACCTGTAACAAACATACCCCACCCCCACCCCTGCCTGCAGTTTTTATTGTAAAAAAAAAAAGTCAAACTGATGACAAGGCTATTCTGTAACATGACATCATTTGCTCCTGTGAAGCGACTACAGATGGGGCATATCTAACCATCTAACATTAGCTACTTACCTCCAAGTTTAAATGATTAGAGCAGCAGAGTGAGGTAAGCGGTTTAAATCAGCGTCTGGAAAAGCCTTTGAACCTGAGCAGAGCAACACCTAACATGGGCATCGACGCTGGGCACGTATGTCAAGCTTTCTCCTGCAGCTTAGATTTGGCTGTAAAATTATGGCAGACACAAGGAGAAAACTCACTGATAAGGAGTCAGGAAACAGATACTTGTGGATCTCAAGGGATCCTGAGCAGGATGAAAGTCGTTCTTGCTGGAAGTTTACTGGCCTTGAATCATCTCACAGCATCATTTAGGTCTTTTCTAGTGTTATGTCCTTGTAAAGAGGAACTGTAGATGATCCCCCATGCTCCACCTTAGAGAGCGGGAAGCCTTTAACAAATTCATAGAGTTTAAACACATGTTGTCCTGGGCCTCCCAGCACCACCACCAAACCCTGTGCAGGAAAGGGTAGCCATGCCGTGGAGAGCTGTTCTGCACAGAGAACCGTAAGGGACAGTTTCACCATGAATAATTTGTTCCACACAGACAGTGCAGATGTAAATGGAGTAAGCTATCCCATATACTTATCTGATATTGCACATCTTTCCCCTCACCAAATCCAAAATTGTTAAGGAAAATCCCGAAGTAGAAGTTGAGGATAAAAAGCACCGTCTGTTTAGAAACAGGTAGTTTTATTCTATTTTATATTAGGATTTCACAAAGCCCATTTCTATCCTCTGGATCAATCTTATCTGAAATTTATTTATGTGTATTTTAACTTTCAAAATAAAAATGAAACTCCACAGTAGGGTGGAGTCTGATTTAAAATATGATCCTTTTAGAAGATATTTTCATTGCTGTTACCACTTTTCATATGACAATTTGAGAGCTAGCAGATTGACCTGTGTTTTTTTTAAGTACCATTGCTTCTCGGGAAGTCACAACAGAAATGAGTACTCTAAGCAGCAAAAGGCTGACTAGACTACATCCTCTGAAATAGCTGTTTTGTGCCTTATCTCTGAGGTCATGCCTATGCCTAAGCTGCCCTGGCAACATACCGGAGCAAATTCTGGTTCCCAGTCACAGAACAGGGGACCCGAATGCAGCACAGCTCCTTCCACGAGCAGGCACAGAAAGAGGCCTCTTTGTGGGCAAACCAGAGAAGAGAGAGGAGCTGGTTCTTACCTAGGTTTCACCCAGATGCTAGGTATGGCCATATGACCTGACTGAGGAGTTTACCAGATCTTCCACTGTCCCTAATTTAATTGTTACCCAAATTATTCCAGACAACCAAAAAGTCATTCCAATCTGCCATGAGTTCAAAGATTGCAGGACTGGAGTTTTTACATTCATTGTATGAGTGTGGATAGGACTAAGCTAGTAAGGCAACGGAGCACCAGGTCAAGTGAAACAAGCAAGAGAGATTCAAGAATATTTGCATTTTATAACTGAGCAAATTTCTGCTTGGATCTTATCCCCTTGCAACCTCACTGAAGCGGTGTGCAAAACTTGACCAGCCTATTTTTTGTAAATACATGTTTTAAATTAATTTGCTATAAAACCCAATTATTCTAGTGAATCAAACTATGGCAGCTCCAGCATATTAAAAAATGTGTCCTGCTACTTCCACCTAACCCATACCTGTCAAGCATGATCAAGTACATCTGTAACTCCTGGTAGGTGTCATCACGGATATGTTTGCTGGCAGTCAGCTCAGTCAAATCAGAGGAGGGTTAATTTGGAGATATGTGGTAGGCTCTTGGCAGAGGGAAAGGCAAGAGAGGCACTGTAGCATAGGGAAAAGTTGGTGGGTTTATTTTTAGGAAATATGAGTGGAGCAGGAGCTCTGGGGTATGCCAGGAAGATTTTAGGGGGAAGGAAGCTGATGATGGGGAAGAGTCTCTATCTCTTTCTGAAATGGTACTTTTAATTTCACTTGTAGGGATGGGCAAACCAGGCAATCTGCCACCTCCCTGTAACCTGCTGGCAGTTTTGCCCGTTGCTCTGAGATAAACCTGCAAACAAACTCATGTTAGTCAAATTATGTTCTGGGTTTACATCCAGTTAATAGTACACTTTTCGTAGCACAGCCTTTGATCCCGTAAGCAGCTCTGCTTCAGAGGAGCTGTCTCATTAAGAACAAATCACAAAAGGACTCATCAACATTTGCAACAATAGTAGGAAATCCAGCATGCTTAAACACGGTTGTAAAATCGAAGTTAGCTCGTTTAATGCTGACTTACGATGGAATGAGTAGTGTAGAGCAGGACAGAGCACTGTCTTGGATAACTTGACTTTTCACATAAAACACAATAGTATTTCTTAAAGTAGTCGAGACAGTCCTCTGACCCAGTTACAGCACAGATCCAGCTTGCTATATAGGTCCTTCATGGTGTACTCAAGCTATGCAGAAACCTTGTTTGTGTCCTTGAACAGGACAACAGTATCAGACTTAGATTAGCAAATGCTCTGAGGGTGAGCACAACCCATGTCAGAAAATGTAGGTCTGAGCAAAATTGTTTTTACATTATTTTAAACATTGCAAAAAGACACCAGAAGTACTGTTACTGGCATGGCCTACTATGGGGAGCAGATTTTTTTCTGGTTCTAATAGGCATGTATATGTAGGCATACTTGCTTGTGTAGGCCAAAGGGAGAAGCATGTTGCAAAATATTTTAAGAAAAAAATGACACTGAGATGAAGTGGATTTTTAAACCTCTTTAGAATGAACAATATGCTTTTTACTAAAGCAGTGGCACATAGAGATCAGTGTACACAATTAAGAAAAAAGGCTAATCCTGCTGTAAGTTCACCTCAAGTATTTCATGAATTTCACATGATCCACCCACTTTTTTCTGTACCTCTACAATTACCATATCAGCAGTAATAATTCGCTGTTGTTCAAGTGCCAGATACAACATGGTTCTCACATTCCTGAACGTGGCATATTGTGCTGCTCTGTTTGTTTGTTGTGTCAGAAACAAGATTAAATTTTATTCACTTACGCACCGCACTGAACTTTAACCCACTCTTCGTCATCTTTTTAATCAGTGATTTGTTTGTCTTGCTCTTTGATTCTCACTACTTTTAAAATTAAGTGTAAACTCTGCACAAAGTCCATACTATCCCAATGCCTCTTTGAACAATTCCTATTTTCCATTCTACCTTATTGGGAAGAACTGCGTGTGTGAAGTATAGGAGCAAACAACTTTTCTTCCTCACTTATGCTAGCTAGTCTGAAAATATGAAGTAGCTTATTTCCAGCTGCAGCATGAATGTTTTTATGCAATATTTTATTTTACAAATACTTTACCCATTCAACAATACAAAAGATTTATCAACACTGTTTCAAGATTTTGTTTACATGCAAAGGTTAATGTGGCTAGGCAAAGCTGTAAGATTGCAGTGAAGATAGCTATTGCTGGGTGTATGCACTTATCCACAAAAAAGATGATGATCACAAACAATCTCATTTTTAGCCCATTTTACTTGAGATGTTAATCTGCAATACATAAACAGGAAGAACTCCCCTTATAGATATGACTCCAAGCTTTGTTAAGTAGAGATGATGGTTTTCTAGTCACAAAGTAGAAAATTTAACAGAGAAAATAGAAGAAAAATGTTATAAACATTTAATTATACAATATAGCTGCAGATCAGGATCTCAATGTGTTTTGTTCAGAGATTACATTTTTAAAATCAGCTTTCAAAGAACTTCATTTTAAATAGATTTTTTTTCATAATGATACCATGTAGGTGACAAACAACTTCAACAACAACACAGACTTCTCTTGTCTGTATGTCCTGTCCATGCGTTTGCATGCGTTTAGTTCTTTAGGGTATATGCTATATCTTTGCAGTGTTAGAAAAGAATCTGGTATACTTTTATCGTTGTTATATAAGCAAGAATAAGATGTATGATATTATGTATTTTTTTTGTAATTTCCTAGCGGCAAATAATTTAACTCATGGGTATAATGACAAGTTCAAGGTGCCCTCTGTTTTAGCATCAACAGACTCTAAATATTGAAAGATAGGGTGTCGGATTCGATATTAACCCGTGGTGATTGTCCGTGGTTATAGAGAGAATACTGAGGCCATCCACCTCAGGGTCAAGAAGCACTGACACCTATGAGATGATATGCCAAAATGACGTTTATTGAAATTCACTGCTGGCTCTTATAGCTTCTGTCCAGGTGTAATTTTTCGTATGTACCAATTAGGCTCCAGATATCACTTTTTGACCTAATATGGTTAAACCCTTGCCCATTCCGTGACACCGCGAGATCTTCCGTCCGCCATTCCCTATCTCTGCTTCTGTCACGTACAACGGTCTCGTTAACAGTACGGCTGCAACTCCCACAATAGGGTGTTTCTTCATACATTACCAAGAATATAGCTGGAATAGCAGATGAAACAATAGAGAAAAAAAATGCAATGTCATTATTGGTTGCACCAAAACCACAGAAATGAAAGAGGTAGTGAAAGACAGACAATTCTTGCACGATCCTTCCACTATTGCAGATGAGTTATCATTTGTATTAAAGCCATTGGGATCTTGGTACATTTGGAAAATAAACAAGGAAGTATCCTAACTACATACGTGTTTTTCTAACCATAAAGAAACTGATCTGAAAGGTTCTGAATCTTCTAAGATTCCATAAATGGAAAATGGAGCAATTTCTGAAAATGCTGAACTGTAATGCAAACAAATTTCACAATTTATCCTCATTTCAGATGGACTTTCAGAAGAACAAGTTTCCATTTGTCCAAATCAAACCATTTATGATTCTAGAAAGCAAGCAGATATATTTCTGTAGCATCAAGTACAAATACAAAGATACTGTGAAAGTCACTTGGTGAGTTATATCTCTTTTTAGTCACTCTGAGCCCATGATTGCTGAACCCAATTTATTTATATAATGCAAAGTTTTTTTTTAGATCTACTGTTCTAAATGGAAATGCAACTCTGCTTTTAATAAAAATAATTCACTTGAGGAGGGGATGGCAATAGACTGTTGATAGTTACTGCTAAAGAGAGTTGTGTCACTGAGATTCCTATAAGGCTGTGTTTATGTGGTGTGCGACACTATATTTTGGTAGCAAAACCATCAAGCTGTCTTGCTATGAAAAATAATCAGTGGTTAGTGGGAGTTCATTGGTCTAAAATACAGATTATCTGACTAAAGCTTTACTTCAAAGGAAGTTTTATTTTAAAATCTTAATTTACTTGTGAGCTCTTGAGGGTCAAAATGGTGATGCGTTCGGGCAGCCCTAGTGGATCAAACCATTGGTCCGATTAGTTCAGTCCTCAGCGTCTCTGAGTGGCAGTAGGCAACAGATGCTATTTAGGGAGGGCGTGTGGACTTGTCTTTTTCTGTGTTCCAGTCCTCTCATGCATCCCAAGTATCTAAGGCTAGATTAGAGATGGTAGAGGATACATCCCTTTAGTACCTCCTTATGAAACTGATGTCCACACATCTGTCGGATCCTTTGTTTGAACCTGCTGTGGTCTCTGCTTTACAGAGTTCTGTAGGAATAATTTCCAGGAGTTCACTATTTGCTGTGTAAAGGGTACTTTCTATTATCTGTTAATATCTATTTAAAACACCAGAAGCTCAAGTGCAATATATGTGTTACAGTATCTCAATATCCAATTCCGCTGACAAGTGTTCTGACTTTCTGACAGGTTCCCAATCAACGTGAGTGATACTCATCCACAATGACAGCATCATGGAAAATCAAAGTGAAATGCATACTCTTTATTGCTAGAATATGCAAGTCCTGAGGTGTTTCATCATGGAACTCATGTGCTTAACTTGGTCGAAAGCTAAGAGCTCTGTTTCTTAAGTGGTAAAAAGCAGAATGGTCTCTGTGGGGTGAGCCGGAGGAGAGAAACGATGCAGCTGTAACTTTAATTTGCTGGTTAAAAGCATTCTGGCCTTTCTGAATCAGTATCAGGGCTCTGTCTAATCTCCTTCCTCCACTCGTGTTGCAACAGAGGGTTGCCTAAGTGAGCTATGTTGGCTCTTTGCCACTCAATATTTCCCTGCACCAGGGAAACCCCCAACCGGCTTTTAAAGCCAGCTTTCTGGCCCCAGGATAGTGCAAAAGGTGGTATGAAGCACTTCACCACCTTCTTCAAGAATTTGAAGTCAAAGATGGGGGGGAAGGGGACCACAGGAGACAACCTAGGCAGGCTCATGGCAAAGTAGTCCTTCCAATTAATTAGCTAATGCCTCTCTCTTTTCATATTGTTTTCTTTTTCTTTCTGTTTCTCTCTTCTATGTTCTTCTGTTTCTTTCTTCTATGTTCTTCTTATTTTTGTTTCTTTCTTTCTTCCTTTCTCTTCCTTCCTCCCTTCCTTCCTTCTTTCTTTCCTTCTTTCTCTCCTTCTTTCTTGCCTTTTCTTCTTTATTTCCTTCTTTCCCTCTTTCCTTTCTTTCTCTCTTTCTTTCTCTTTCTATCTCTCTCTCTTTCTTTCTCTCTTTTCTTCCTTCTTTCCTTCTTTCTTTTCTTCTTTCCTTCTTCCTTTCCTTCTTTCCTTCTTTCTTCAAGTAAGGACTGATATGTCAGTTTTGGATGGGCTAACAGGAAGGCAAATTGCTTTGTTTTTGACAACTCAAAAATATACAGGCTTATTTAAAAGGAAAAAAAAAAAGTTTGTAAAGGTGCTTTGTCTCTGGCAATCAGAAAGCATACATATCCCTCCAAGAGGAAAGTCTATGATTCAGGGGAAAATCCTGTGACAATGCCTTAGCCCTAACAATTGCATGTAAGAAAGATTAAGTCATGGGAAACTCTTGTGAATAGAGTTGCATGAAAAGCTTACGAATAAAAGGGAACATGCAGCAACATGAAACATGCCTAGCTTCGGGTTTCACTAGGTACTAGAAACACAGGCCATGTTTATACGTTGTTCAGTGAGATATGTGCACCTTTTGAGCAGGCAGTAGCCTACATTCACGGGAGCTAGGGCAAGGGTATGGCTTGGCCTGGCCTCAGAAGCATCCAACATTAACCTTTTCTGGTATGGAGTGATATGAGAGGAAACAGTATTACGAAGGATTACTGGGACTACTTCTACGTGCTTGGCTCAGGATCTCAGACCCTGTGTGGTTTCTAAGTGACCAGGAAGACTCAGTTCTGTCTTCAAGATCTATAGGGCAAACCAAGGCAAACAATAGTAGACAACCAGTGTCAGATTAGCCAAGCTTGGGAAAACAAAAACAAAAAACATAAACAAAAAAGCAAAACAAAACAAACAAACTTCTCCAAATCTTCCACTTTGCTTCCCATCACCCATGTCCATCAGTGACAGCATGAATCCAGCATGTTTCTATGCTGCCATACTTTGCTTTCCAGGTAACTCTCTTGGCTAGTTCTGTTTCCTTGTAACAGAGTCCTTGCTTGTTATTATCCCAATGGCAGCGAAGCACCTAGAAGCGAGTGAGGGAAGGGAATACATTGCGGCCCATGCTTAGGCAAGGGTAAGTGCTTCAACTCACATGCCTAAAATTTACATTTTTGCATCTTTCCAGTATCTATAGCACTCGAGGGGAGAGGCCAAAGAACCAGGAGTCTGATAATTAATATGAAGAATATGGGCTCTTCTGCAGCCTTATTTATGCTGTATGTCACACAAGGGTGGAGGAAAATAAGATTATTTCATTCCTAGGCCTGCCTGCCTTCCTTCCTTCCTTCCTTCCTTCCTTCCTTCCTTCCTTCCTTCCTTCCTTCCTTCCTTCCTTCCTTCCGTTTTATTTACTTTTTCCTCTTTCTTAAACTTTGAGAGCTAGAAACCACTGAAAGCTGAAATCTGAGAGAGAGACAAAAAGGAGAGAGAGAAAGGAAATATAATATTTCATACAAAGCAGATTTTTCAACTCCAACTAATCTATTTTTCCAGTGTCCAATGGAAATCTACTAAGACAGAAGTGGAGGAATCCCAGTCATGATAAAAGTAAAACCTGAAGGTACAGCAGGGTTGCAAATACCAGCTAAAAATCTTTCTTCACATTGGTTTTGTAACAAGACCGGGGAAATGCACTTAAGTTTTTAAATACTCTTGTCCATTGTGAAGAAGGTCAAAGAAAACAAAGCTCTATGCAACTGCCTCAGCATCTACTAGAAGAATCCACAACCTAATCTACACATTTTTGTTACCTCAGCTCTTACTGTGCTTCTTGTGGATAATATATAAGAAACAACTTAAAATTCTGATGTAGTTTAGGTATGGGACAACACAAAGTCTTCAGTCAAACCAGAAAGGAGGCTCCAGTGTGAATCTCCAGCGAGGTCCATGGTCTGGTATGAGTCGCTAGGAGAAGCGCAGCTCCAAAGCGCCTTCCGGCTGGGATGGAAAGTTGTTGGTCTATAAGGCTCCATGGCTGCCTGCTGGGATCTTACTGTTCCCTGTAAAATCACTAGAGGCTGCTATGGGGCAGGGCTGCAGGGCTATCTTGGGCTTGGAGGAGGCAGGGACACCCCATGGGGTGTTCCTGTGAGTGCCAAGAGGCATCTTAGGCATTGTGCATCCCACTCGGTGTGGTTCAAAAGCTCAACAGACCCTATCAGATGCAAATAAAACTGGGAGCAATGACTGGCCGTCTTATTCCACCCACCTGAGGGAATAGGGGGAAAATACTTNTTTTTTTTTTTTTTTTTTTTTTTTTTTCCAGACTGGAAATTTCCAGACTTAATTTCAAAATTGCTTAATCTCTAAACTGCTGCTGTCTTGCAGCAATTCGCATGTGCAGTATCATTGGCAGAGCTGCACATAGTTAAGACGTCCTCAACAGCTTTTGTCAGGATACCTCCCAGTTGCTTCTTTAGTGTTTTGGGGTGGTATTTCCCATACGGGGTATACGGTGAAGTTTTGATTATTGATCCAAGATGGCTCAATAATTTATATACATATATACAAGTATATTATTTATATATATATAAATAAATAAATAAAAAATAAATAAAACACTGGGGAGAATACGATCGTTTGCCCAGGCCAGATGAATTGTTCCACGGAGCAGCCACCGTAGCTCCCCGTGAGCCCAGAGCCAGGGTGGGGCGGCCGGGCCGAGTCTCCCCCCCCGAAGCAGTGCCCTCTGGGAAATGTAGTCTCCCTCCGTGGGAGGCGGGCACGGGGCGTCGCAGAACTGCCCGGGGCAGAGCGCGCTGCGGCCCCGCCGGGCTCCCCCGCCGCGGGGCCTGCTGGGAGTTGTAGTTTCTCCCGGCTCAGCCCTCGGGCGTTGCGGAGGGCGGTGGCACGGGGCAGGACTCTCCTTCCCAGCGTGCCCCGCTGCCGCACGGGCGGCTGTAAACAAACAGCGCGGAGGCCATGGTGGCGGCAGCGGGCCGCGGGGGTGGCCGCGACGGGTGATCGCCGCCGCTGTGCGCTGCGGCGGGGCTGGGGGCGCCTCCTCTCCGCCGGGAGCGCGGGGCAGGGGGTCCTGTGCACGGGCTGGCTGCACACATGGATGACAGCAAGGTAGGGGCTGCCGCGGCGGGTCGCGGAGTGGGGTGAAAGCCCCCTAGTTGCGGTTGCCCCGGGTTTGCTGCTGGCTGCGGCGGCCCTTTCGGGTAGGAGCTGAGTAGCGACCGTGTTTATAAAGCTGAGCACAAGCCCCAAGGGTTGTACAAGTGTGCAAAATAATAATAATAATGGTAATAATAGTAAACTAGGAATCGCAAGTGAGGTTGGCATGTGTGATGAAATCATCTCAAGTAGGTTTTTTTTGAGATTCCCTTTTGAAGGCCTGTGACCGCTGTAGGCAGGACGAAGGGATTCTTCCCTCCCTTCACTCATCAGGTACGATGTGGCTCCACTGTTAGATGTTTCTCTTACTGTCCTTTAAAGCTCCACCTATGGAGTAGGTAGCACTAGAGGTTAGGTAGAGCAATGGTCTGATGTGGCATGATAACCCATGGGTTCCTGTAGTGCCCTGAGCTTCTTGGGTAGCTACCATAAAAATGGCCAGGTGCCAGTGTAGGTGCTTGGGGTTCCAAGCCTTGTGTTGGGAGCTGTTCCTTCTGTTCTTCCTGTGTGTCTTAATGACAAAAGGACAGTAGTGTCCTTGGAGATAGTGGTGTTAAGTTTAAGTAGAGGGAGACCTGGGAGGAAAGCTTCCTCCCCTGCTTGGACCAGTGTGCCCAGAACAGGACCTGCAGGGTCCCTGTGAGGACTAGGAGGTAGTTTGATTGCAGTAATCACCCAGCACAGCTTCTCAGCTGCACATCCCAGCCCCGTGTGGCTGTTTCAGCTCGCTGCACTGTTGGATCTGGCAGTGTCATTTGTGCCAAAGATTGCTTAGGTCCCTGAGTGCCAATCTGGGGAAGGCTGCGCTTTGCATGGACCATGATGCAGCCAGCCTCTGGTTTGCTGTTATTTTTGGGCGTGGCTGGGGTATTGAAACTGGTCAGCTGATGGGTGCATGTGATGTGTTCTATTTTTCCAAGCCACATAGTTCTCTTCCAGCTTGATTTTTATTAGAACAAAATCATACTGCCGGTGTTGTAACTCAAAAGGAAAAAATACTTGAGGTAATTTCTTGAGGAATAAATGTAATAATTTTACATTTATTACACCTTTTACATTTCTTTTACATTTATTACACTATTTTACGTTTACAATAATTTTTAATTGCCAAAATTATCAACTTATTTACAGCAGACAGCTTCTACATTTTTCACAAAAAAATAATTTTAGAACCCTTAGTATGTTTTTTTTGAGTCTTCAGCAAATAATAAACAGAATCACCAAATAGTTGAGGTTGGAAAAGACCTCTGGACATGAGTTGTTCCAGCCCACTGACACCTCTGGAGATCAGTTGTTCCAGCCCACTGGCAGCATGTGCGATTATCTACTTTTTTTTTTGGAAAGATTATTGGATGCGTTTACTAACAAAACTAAATGTTATCACCTGATCAGTAAGCCTTTTTTTTTTTCTTTTTATTTTCCTTTCCTCCCTGAGAAAAAAATGAAGGAAAGTGAAGAAAAGTATCCAGAGTGTGGATTCCTTCTCCTATTTTCAGTGTCAAATGCAGTTGCCTGATATGATGTTTCCATGTAACTTACCATTGAGAAACTTGGAACAGCGAGGCTAAACAGTTTTGAAGAGGGTGCTACCTAGAACTTCTGGATGTGATAGCTCCCAAGGAAGACTTTGAAAATCTTTGTTCCCTCAGCAAGTTTTTAATTAATGGTTTAAACTTGGGGCATGTCAGACCTAATATCTTCTACAGGAAAGAGCAGGTACTATTCATGAAGTACCTACTGCGTTGAAAGGTTTTGCTGTAGGTACCTCGAAGGGCTCCAGTTCCTTACAGAACATTCATGAAGCTGCAGGTGGCTTAAGAGTTTGGTGCCCCTATTTGGAAGATCCTTTTTCTGTTGGGAAGACTCTTCCCTTTTTTTTGTCACTGGAAATTGCTGTGTCAGAATGAGGCAAGCTGTAGTTATGCTTTGTTTTTAGCCAGCGTGGTATAACAAGCCAATGTATCCTCGTATCTACAAGTTTTACTTAGTTCTGTTTCCCTCTTACTGAAAGGCTTGACGCCCATGATCTGAGAGTCTTACTTGAATGACTGGGATTATGACAGGAATTTCCATGTGAAAACTGAGATAATTTAAGCCCATTAGCAGGGATGTTGGCAAATTGTATACTGCTTCATTCCTAGTTTCTGTAATAGAATGTAGTAATTTATTTTGTGTTCAGAATGGAAATATAGTGAAATACACAGAGCAGCTTTTTAAAAGCCTTAAGCCTTGCTACCTTAAGGAAGCTACTTGTATGTGTTGGATATACAAGGAATGGAGAGGGGCAATTAAAAATAAATTAGAAAAGCAAGCTAGGGAAATCTTTTGTTATTTAGTTACGCTGCAGGAAAACATAGTTCATTCTTCCGAATTTTGAAATGATGGATCTCGTTCTCGGTGTCTTGTGCTTAATGGTCAAGTTAGTTTCTCAGCTTGAACTTAACTCATTCTTAGTTGTTGACTTTCTTGTTTTTTGTTGTTGTTTTTGCTTTAAGAAAAAATACTGCATAGTCTGAAGTGAAGGAACAAGTTCCTTTGTATCTGTAGTAGCAGCGACAACTGCTGAAAGGCTGTTTTTTCAGCTAATATTCTTTATGTCCATTCACCAGCAGGCTGGGCCCAGGGCTTTGAATGTTGATCTTGAGATTTGACTATTCTCAAAATTCAACAAACTAGTGATGCAGGAGGTGAAATAGAAACTTCTAGGTAAGGGTGTTTTTAAGTGGTAACTTAGTTTGTAGTGAAAGCAACTCCCTCAGGTTAGCTGTTTCTATTATTAATAAAGCTGTTTTGCCAGGGACCTGTGATCCTCTATGACAAGAGTTTTGTGTATGGAGTGTCTGTGGATGTCTCGCTATAGTGTCCTCTTTTGGGAGAGCTCTTGGTCGTAGGACAGCGGGGAGGCCCCTGGCAAAAGGCTGCAGATGAGGAATGAATTGCACTGCTTTGGCCTCTGCCCAACTTTGTAACATCAAATATCTGGGTGTGTGTGATCCTGAGGCAGTGGGAGTTTTGCCGTAGCTGACCTATGGCAGAGATGCTCCTTCACTCCCTCCAAAGGATATGTGTCTGCAAGTGAGATGTGAGTGCTCACGCCTAATACACAAACCTTGACAGGTCTCCATTCACAGATCTCTGTCTTTGACCCTCGCTCTTGTGGGTGACCAGGATGCGGAGGTGGGAGAAGATCTCCCTGGAGCTGGGTCTGAGGAATGCTTTGAATGCCGCAATTTGACTTCATCTCTGCAGGGACTAGGAGGCTGTGCCTGGTATGGCAGTAGCTGACTGGCTGTTGCCTGTTTAAAGCTCTAACAGAGAGGTTTATCTCTGGGTTCTTTAGCATAAATGGGCAGAATATACACTCAGGTAGAGAGGTGTAAGGCTGTGATTTCTTCCTGCGTGGAAGGAAGGGGGGATTCTAACCCCTTGAGCAGTAAGGAGGCAGTCAAAGGGTTGCTAGAGACCCTCAATAGGGATTCATGACCTGAACTTCCACATCTGCACATCTTAATGTGTGGATATTTGCTTATCACTTTATGAAACCTTGGTATTTTTTTTTTTAATAGGTCTTCTGCAGACGTCTGTTGCTAAGTTTACCTTCTTAGCACGTTAATCATTTTGCATGATTAGGCTTTTTGGCTGTAATTTGTATTCCTGTATCTGCTTAAGACTTGAAGTGTTTGCTCACTAATATAAACCATGCATTTTTGAATCATTATCATCTGTGCTTTTGGAGTGCTTGCTCAGTGTGGTTTGGGATACTGAGTCTACCAGCAAGAGTTATAAGCTTTACACAGATCAGTCTGTTTAAAATGTGATGCAATGGAGGAATAACAATTATTCTACTAAAACCATTTATCTAGCTAGGTTATATACTCCTACTGTGGCTGCTAATGTGTTTTAGCAGATAACCTCATCTTTACTGGGTCACTTATAGCTCATTTTGTTCGAGTATTGATTTTGAGAGAATGTTTGCAAATGAATAGACTTTTTTTCCACCCCTTCAGCATAACAAATTCATTGCTTAAGCTTGTTTTTATTTCTTGCTGATTGTTTTTTATAGTTTTAGGTAAATTCTGTAGATGATATCAGTTTCATGCTTGGTTGGATTCTGCAGACCTGTGCCTTTGGCAAATAGGAGTCTGGACCACTGTTTAGGATGATTCCCCAAGTTGGATCTCAAGTGTGGACTGCTGTAGCACCTAAGAACTAATTGTTATCTTTGAAACTAATTGTTATCTTTGAAAGAATAAAGAGGTGCTGAGAGATAAGGAACTGGTACTCCAGTAAGCATTGCTTTAATCTGGCTGTTTGTTTAGTGCCTGCAGGTATATTAGCAAGACCAGCTTTATCACAATGTTCTGTCAGTGTGGCCCATACATGAGGGATGCGGCTGCTAACAGTGGTGCTGAATGTGTGTCTCCATCCAGAGGAGGGGCCCTCCAGGACTCACTCTGGCAGCACTTCCCTAGAGATCTGTTGAATCCCTTCCCAGTGTTCTTTTGCTCATCTTCGGGAAGAAAAAAAATATTCAGAAATTGAATTTGTCCCATTTCTAGCTTCAAATAATTCTTCAAATAATTGAAGCTATTTCCAGTTCCAGGTCATTCTTACCTAGTGTTCAGGTACATTTTTTTTTTGATGTTGCAATCTCAACATTGTTGTTAAAAAGGGAGAAGCTTTTCTGTTTTGTGAAACGGGGATGAGTTGAAGTAGGAGCTTGGTTGGCCTTCTGAAAAATCCATGTCATTATTAATATTTTTATGACAAATTTTTAGCATTAGCATTCATGTGGATCTTGATTGCCTCTGACTCCCTGAAAACACAAATCCCCGCTGCTGAATGCTAATGGATCCCATCCCTTTATGAACTCCAGGGAAATACAAAGGGAACACAGTGTTGGCTTGTTTTTTGTTGGTCTGCTGCCATGCTCAGCATCAACTAGCACTTCTGCTTTGTCTTTTTCCTGTCACACCAGCATAGCAACTGGCTGGGCAAACATGCCTGGAAGCCGGGCATGGTGAAAAAGGATTTAGCAAGCCTTTCCTTCCCCAAGTGGGTTGCTTAAGCTTGCAGCACAAGCTTCTAGATATGAGTAAGAGTGAGGTATTGAGAATGCAGGGTTTGGTTAAACCAAGCTGTGCAGGGTGATGTAGAGCTAGATGCTGAATGGCAGCTCGGGGGCTGTGGAGGCAATGTGAGTCTGCCAGGCTGGTGAGAAGCCTATTGGGATCTTAAAGGTACTTGGAGTTGAAAGGGGAGGGAGCTTTCCGTAATCTCTACAATCCTGGTGGTGAGAATTTAACCAGGAAATCCTTGCGGAGGTGCAAGTTGGAGATCTGGACAGAGCAGTTGGTAAGTACTCGCCCAGTTCTCTAGGGAGAACTAAAGGCAAAGTAGTTAATTCATAATGGAGGATCCATGGAGCATCTGTACCAACCTTCACTTTCACCGCAGACTCCAAAGGGCCTTTAACTGCTTTGTGTTCACAGCTCCAGGTCTGTCCACCAAAAAAAAAAAAAAAGAAAAAGAAAAAATCATTCCTTTAAGCATAGGCTTTGGCCGCATTGTGGTGCTTTGAAGCACCACAAACTTGCATCAAACCTTGACCCTTTGTTACCTGCAGACTTGGAGACAGCTTGTCGGGAGCTCTGGTGTCATGATCCACCTTTCCTTTTCCTTTGTAGCATCTTTGTCCTGCGTCCATACGACTCAGAGTGTTTTAAAATAGCAGGCCCTTAGCACAGTTGCTGTGCTGTTCATAGAGCACATGCAGCGTGGTCTTGAGCACAGGCCCTCTCTCCTGGAGCAGCAGGTTCCTAGGAGGACTGCAGCGTGTGTCGATACAGCCCTGCTGGCTCTGAAAGTAGGCGAGCAACAGGGGAACGAAAGGTAAGATCTAGAAATGGAGAGAGAGCAGAGGGGAGCAGGATGTGGCCCCTGAGAATCGACAAGTTGCAAAAAGTTTTATATAAAACCAAACAGTAGCAGTGTTACTTTGTGCCTTAGACCAGGTTATCCTGCTTTAGAGCACTGAGTTTAATGAGTTACTGAGTGCATTCACTACAGGCAAGTTGGGAAAATAGTAGCTAAGCTAGAAAATCTTACGGGTGGACGAGTGGGCCACCCGTAAGATTTTCAGACTGTTGTCTGCAACTCAAATGCAAAGACAATAGTTTGAGTTTTTGCTCGCTCCTCTGAGCGTGTTATGTTTGTTTCACTTAGTGTCCAAACAGTATTTCTGTTCCTCCGATTGCTTCTGGTGGGCAGCTACTACTGAATAAATTAGGAGAGGCAATATGTGAGAGGTTGGATTATGTTGCCACGTGATGGTTGACTCGCTCGCAGAAGAATAGGCCCAATTGTACAGCCTTTGTTTCCTTTCATTCTAGCACACCAGTTCACTATTTCAGTGTGTAGAAAGAGTGACTTCTGTGACTATCAAAACAGACTTACAGCATCACATGACAAAAAAAGTGTAATTTTTATTGTCAACCGTGGTGTTTTGAAAAGGTTATAAGGAAGAATACCATTTGCACACAGTATGGTGAAACACCAAGCCAGCAATGAAATTCCTATGAATAGGTGTGTGTGTAAGGTGTTTCCCCACACCCTCTCCATTCAAACAGTGTGGACAAATGCAAATAAATAAAAATTCTCACTTCAGAAGGCTAATGGGGTGTGTGACCAACATGCTTACAGGGCAGTCCTACCCAGTGGTCGCTATACTAACTTTCATACTGTATTTAAGTTTTGTGGGCCATATTTTCATGTTAAGAGGGGAACATTTCTGTGCAGAAGCGTAGAGTAAACACTGAAAAAAACAGTCCCTTCACTGGAGCATGGGAAGCTTTCAGATTTGTTAAAGGAGAAAAAAAATGACCACAAAGAAAAAAGGGAAATGATTTCCAGTACCTGCTGTGTATAGGGCCAGAAATGATGGGGTAACATTTCCGCAAGGGAGATCTACATCTGGCTCTGTGACAGCTGCACGTGGGCACAGGTGGCATGAGGAGGCAACCCTCCAGGTTGTGTAAACTTAAAAATAGAAAAGGTTTTATTCTTTTATTTTATGCACAAAGCAGCAAGGTATAACTCTAAAGAAGACATAGGAGTCGGTCAGGAAAGGAATGGAAATGAAAGGCAGAATTTGGTGTAATTATTTTGGAGTAAATGGGGACAGAAGAATATCAGATAGCCAGGGAATTATTTTGAGAGATTTCATCTCAAGAGTAGACTTTCTGAAAATATATGGTCATTTTATTGCAACAAACTCGGAGTCAATAACTCTTTTTCTTTAAGCACTAAACTCCATTATCTACTGTTCTTACAGCTGGCAAGTATTAGAGCAAGGCATGTCACTGGTAGTGGTTGCTGATACTAAAACACTTTCGTTATGGAGTTGGCTGATTGTCTCTTCTCCCCTTAGACATTGCCCCTTCAGATCAAATTAGGGACATTTACAATAGGACTGCTTGAATGCTGGCCTTGTGTTAAAGTCTTATCCCTCTCTTGTTTTCACTCCTGTCACTGAAACCTTCACATGTCAGCCCTGTAAAAAAAGTACATCCCCCCTTACTCCAGAGTTGGGGAAAGTGTGTGCAAAGCTTAAGCTTGGTTGTCTTGTAGGCACCGCGACTTGATTGCAGCGTCTCCTTTACAGAACAGGGCCTTTAATGCACCCTTCTTTTCCAGGTGGCTGGAGGCAAAGTAAAGAAACCAGGCAAACGGGGTCGCAAACCAGCCAAGATAGATCTAAAGGCCAAGCTTGAAAGGAGTCGTCAGAGCGCGCGAGAGTGCAGAGCCAGGAAGAAGCTGAGGTACCAATACCTGGAAGAGCTGGTGTCGAGCAGAGAGCGAGCCATCTGCGCGCTGCGCGAGGAGCTCGAGATGGTGAGAAACCACCACTGCGCCTAATCCTCGCTTTCAGCTGGGCCTCGTTTGGGCTCCTGGGAACGTTTTGTCCTTGAAATCACTGTGACTAAAATGAGAGTAGGTTTTGGCTATAAGGTATTAAAACATTATTAACAGATGCACTCAGCTGCTTGCCCGCTTTGCATGCTGAAAATAAACCGTGCACTACAAACTATATTCTAGTATTGAACTAGAGGTAAACAAAGAAAGTGCCAGTGTGTGCAAATCTGTTGTCTTTGAAATCTTTATTTTGGAAAGCCTCTGGCAGGGAGAGGAGGTAGAGGATGGAAAGAGATGTGTTAAAAGAACGGTGGGGAGGTACACCCATAGTTTGCCAGTGCTTCCCACTACCCTTTGTCTTTGTACGGGAGGTCAAATTTTGGAGCTCTCTGTGTTGACATGTGGTTGCCCAGCTGTGCAGTGTTTAGAGCGTGCACAAAATGGGTGCCAAACAAGCTGCATTTGCAAAAGAGTGTTTGTCCTGACACACCAGCTCAACTCCTCAAGTGGTAGGTGCCACTGGAATCGAGTGCATTGCTTTGACCTTTCGCTAGGTTTGTTTGAAGGGGTGTAGGGCTGCAGGTTACTGCAGATGAATAGGGGTAGGGTGGAAATTGGAGCATCCGACCTATTAGTGTGGCTCAGGGTTTGGCAGCGAAGAATTAAAGGTGCAGGAGCTCCAAGTAAGGTGAGTGTCCTGTAATTGTCCCTTCTGCAATGAGAGAGGACCTTTTGGTAGTCAGGCCCAGTCATGTGAAATAGTTGTTTTTAACAGGCCATGGCCTGGAACGGGATTCTGGCATGCCACAGGCAAGGAAATGCCCAGCGTGTTCTGTGTTGTTTAATAAGCACAGTGTTATGCCTGGCACTGCCGCTGAGCAGCAGTTTGCTGGCCTGAAGGGGCGTTTGAAGTCAGGTATGCAACCGTGCCCCTTGCTCATTCGTGCGAATTTTGAGTGAAGCTTCAGCCCAGGAAAGCCAAACCTGAAGTGAACGTAGCGGAAGGCAAAGATTGCAGCGCTCGTTTTGTCCGCTGATGCGAGCCTGGCAGCTTGCTAATGCCTAATGTGTTTGCATATTTCAGTACAAGCAGTGGTGCATGGCAATGGACCAAGGGAAAATCCCCTCTGAAATAAAAGCCCTGCTTACTGGAGAGGAGCAGGGCAGAGCACAGCAGAACTCAGCCAAACTTGCCAAGACTGGGAAGACGGACGCAAACAGCAGTGCTCCCTGTAAGTATCCAGCCTAGGATTAATTCCTGTTTTGTTGCATCTTTTGGGATGTAGGAGGATGATTGTGGTGTAGGAAGAGACATAAGGATGTGTTCTTGTGCACAAGTAGTTGACTGAAGTGAAGGACTTAGTGGGTGGTACAAAAACCCTGTAATGTTTACAGGGACAACACAGAAATTATACCAGTTAGGAAGGTGAACAGTTATTTTAAAATAAGGCTCAACTGTTGTGCTTTACTGTGGCCTGTGACATCTTATTTTTTTACTGCAGTTTCTGTTTTCCCGATGGAAAAGTTATACACAAAATATAACTGAATTTTTAAAGCTTCGTCAAGAAAACATTATTCAAGTTTCAAGCACTCAAAAGTGAGAAATGATGGACCTGGGATATGCTATGAATTTTTTCCTCTGCCTCTTTTGTGCTTGTCCAGGGGGTGGAATAAAGTTCTTTTGGGAGATTAAAAAATGGAAAGTTTGTATAATGGAAAGTCATTTTCCTGGTACATACATGCAAAGGGTTAAGGTAACGCAGGCAATTCAAAATGTCACATCTTCCGCTTTTGAAACGCTTCACTATACAGGTTAAATTATGCTTGATTATAACTTCTGAAGTACGAAATCTTAGCTTTCTATTTTTAAGAAGCAATGTGAAAACCACATTTGTAACTGTGACAATCTTCCCCTTTGGTGTGTTATTCCCAGGAGTCGCATGCAGAACCGTGAGCGCTGCAGGACAGAATGCTTGGTGGCCAGCAGGCAAAAGCTGTCACTAGAGAAGCAGATGGGTCCCTTGGTGCAGGGGGAAGGATCCCAGTCTGTGCCTTCTCTTTGCTCCTCCCCACGTGAAGCTCTTCGACTGTGGTGTTTTGAAGCCTGCACGGAGTGGGGCTTTTGGGGTCATAGGTGTGTATAAGAGTCGAGCCTTGTTCTTCTTGTCTCTGCCCCTTCCTCCCCGAACACAACTATGGCAACTTTTTGGCATTCCCAGTAAGAGGCAGGGGCTGCTCTTGTGTCAAAAGCTTGAGCCCAGAATTAGGCTGCCTGTGTGGTCAGCAGTTGTGTGGTCAGTAACTATGGCAGGAGGGTGAGAGGTTCTTTAAAGCAAAAACGGAAGGAAAATCCTGTCACAGCTTTGATAAAGTGGAGTACTGTAGGTCAAGGGAAAGGCACTTTTTGGACTCTCTCATTGAATATTCTTAAGCTTTCAGTAAGAGGGTTTGTAGAAATGTAATTTGTAAACTAAATAAAAAAATACTTTCAGTATCCTTTTATGAAGCAGCATGTGTTTAATGATATTGGTGCTCTTAAAGAGAGGCAGTAGATATATTCCCTGCTTTTGTGCATATTTCCAATGCAAAATGAATTTCTGTCTATACCTCTAGTATATAGTTAAGGCATCTCCATTCCCACTTCCAGCAGTGGAAGAAATGCTGTCTGCTCTCACCCATCATGCCCAGCTGTTTTTCTGTTCACAGCTACATTTGGGACCTGTTTTCTTCCTGGGACTTGGTATAAACTTTGCTGTATTTTCCTGATTTCTCAGCTGAAGAATTGGTCCCAAACTCAAGAATTGGTAGTAAGGAAAAAACTGAATCAGTTCAGTCTTGTGATAAGAGAAGGGATGACAAAAGCCTTGTGGGCTGAATATTCCCGCAAGGTATTGATAGATAACCTGCCATTTCCTTTAGACTGTACCACCATCCAGTCAATGCATTTTTGCATGTAGATGATGCAGTGTGAAGAAGCGAAGCTCTCGGGATTTTCACTGGGGCTTCTGCTTGCTTGTCTTTTGTTTTGCTTGTGACAATGTCTTTCTCTGTATTTTATGAAATGCATGGAACACTTTTCAATCTTGTGTTTTCCTCTTTGTTTCACAGAATAAATATAACAAATGATTGCTAGACTTGAGTGTTGCATTCTTTTTATTGAAAGAACAATTTGCTTTGAATTATCTCAACTCAGGATTTGTTGATGGCACTGAAAATAATAAAGTGCTATATTTCAGCGTATGGCACGGTTGTTGTGATAATAATACTGCCTCTGTATATTAATCCTCAAAACGGGTTTTTAAGTTCATACTACAGCCCCTCCACTTTTGCCCTTAGTTAACAAATGCTAAAAATATTGTGTATACGTAGAAAACTATTCCGAAAGGTTAAGTAACATTGAAGTCTGGATAAACAGGATCTGAGGGTTCCCCTCCCACACATTTTAAGCTCTGAACTGTGTTTTTTCCTGAAAGATAGTAACCAAGCCAAGCTGTAACTGAATATCTGTTAAACTATGCTGACTACTTGCCTGATCATCTTCTGTGTTCTCTGGAGGAAAAATCTAAACCAGATATCCAGAGCTATATGCGCCTTGCAGTTGAATTTTGTAACATTATCATGCCATGAATGTAAAGTGTTGTTTTCAGTCTTACCAAGCAGACTTGCACAGTGCCTCTAGTTTCAGATGTAAGCTGTGTGTTGCAACTGAATGAGTACTTTAAAGGATACATATACCTAAACATTTCCAAGTCAAGGGTTTAGAAAATGCATATAGGTGTTGTAGCATTCACAACGAAGTAAGTTTTACTCTGCACTAAGTTACTCTTTGTTTGTGGTGTTCTACTTCTGTGCTACCACATGGGGAATTCTTAGCGATTAAGTCTTCTTTTAAGAAGAAAACAGGGAGTTGGTTTTTTCCCGTTGTGTTCAGCACTGATTTTCATCTAATTCTCACCATGGTGGCCACTGCTGCCTGGCTTAGCCCGCAGGATTGTATTCAGAAAGCCCAGCTCTGTGGCATGATTGGTGGCAACTATCTTCTAACAGGTGTATTTTTTGCTTTATGCAGAGGGAACAGGAGGCATGTTACACAGCCTGCATTGTCTGAAAGTGTTTTCTCATTTGCTCTACAAACCAAAATACATAAGACGCACAATTACTGGCTCCAACTGCAGTCTTGCAGTCTGCTCCAGATGCTGAGTCTTGACACAAGGTGTAGGATTCCCAGGAGGAGTCACTAGAAACGATGTTACGTATTCTGACCTTGCATCTCCGAGAGTCCTTTTTTGGGAGGTTTGAAGTTTAGTGGTTCCACTTGAAAGTTAACAGAAATTTTTATGGTTCTTGCTCATTTGGTACCACGTGCTTGCAGTCTCCATACATGCTGAAGTGGCTGTTAGAAGTGAAACAGCCGGGTCCCCTGACAAGGAGTCTCATGTAGTACCTCTAACAACGGAGGAGCATTGAAGCCTTGTCCTGCCTTGCCCCCGTGCCTCCTGCAGCCAGCGTCCACAGTGGCTCTCTCATAAACACCGAGGAAGGGAGAAGAGCTCTGCAAAGCTGCTTTTTTCCTGCTTATCGTCAGAAATCTAATGGTCATCTAGAACAATTTGTTTGACTAAAGGTGAGAATCTTTTGGAAACTTGATCTACAGTCTTCAAGAAGTGTTACATGTCTTACATTGTGTTTTTAAGAATACTAGGACTCTGTTATGCCAAGGTGTAAACAGACTCAGAGTAAGCAAGTATGCATTTTCACTGAGTGTTTTGGAGGATTTATCCCAAGCAGTTACATGCCAAGGATAATTACATTTTAGGGTGAAGATTAGTCTAACTCATTAGTAAATCCAGTTCTTCATGGTATTTCGTGAGTAAACAGAGAAGACATTGTAATAGCATGTGCTACTTTACAATCTCTATTATTATCTGTAAAATTACTGTTAATATACCAAGTGTGTGAGACTAATTTAGAAATGTAGATGAAAGAGCAAAATACAACCTGTAATCCATCTCACTGTGCTACAGAGCTGCGACAGAGTGATGGAACATCAGCTGGGGCAGAAATCCTCTCTGTGGATAAGGAGGGCAAGACACCAGCTTGCAAACCTCCTGCTGTTAGCGTTACTGAGCCTTAATTTCACTTCTGTGAATAGCTGAACTTCTTTTATGACAACATTTATATCCTCTTCTTTTTAGGACACAGAAGCTTTTAATCTACAGTAAAATCTGAGGTCTCTCACACTGAATAGTGTGTCAGTGTATCAGTGGACTAAAGTTCAACTGTTGTTGTACTTATGAAATATATAATTTTAGGAGATATTTAAGAAGAATTTGCATGTTCAGTTATAACCCATCGTCAAAGCAATTTCTGCAAAGGCTGTTGCTCTATGTTATGTATAGTATACATTTATATTTTCTTACCTATTTTAAATTTGTAATTAGAAAATACTAATACCTTCACTGTGATTTGCTACAGTGCTTTTCAACAATATAATGTTTTTCATTAAAAAAAAGCAAAACAGATTTTCATTTTCCTTTTTTCTCAAAAAAAAAGGGGGGGATTAGCCTTGTTTTTGTTTGTTTGTTTGTTTTGTGTGTGTCCATCTGTAGCTCACAAGTGGGTTACAGAATCACAGAATAGTTGAGGTTGGAAGGGACCTCTAAAGATCATCCAGTCCAACCGCCCTGCTCCAGCAGGGACCCCCAGAGCACGTGGCACAAAGTGGCATCCAGGCGGGTTTGGGAGATCTCCAGAGAAGGAGACTGCACAGCCTCTCCGGGCAGCCTGTTCCAGTGGTCTGTCACCCGCACAGGAAACTGCAGGTGTTTGAGAAATAAGCAACTTCAGCTTTCTGCATTTTGGAGGATCTTGTGCATTTTTGAAGTAGTTGCTTAGTGTTATATAGCAACTGCTATGGAAGCAGTTGCTTAATGCTGCCAGAAGAGTAGCATTGTTAAAAGAGCTCATACTGTCTACGTGTACTGGCAGATAAAAAGCAACAACAACATAAAAAAGAAAGGAGACTCACAACTATGAAAAAAGAAGATGGCAAAGGTCATCTGATTTAATTTCTCTCATAAAATTCTCAAGGAATAAGCACAGATTCACTTCTGTGGCCATAATAAAAAAACTGTAGGCAGAATGATGAATGAGCTGTTGTAATGGCTTGCTTTCACTCTACATTTTTTCTGAATTATGCTCTGAATATTTGACTTATTTCATGCAAACATGAAATAAGTCAAATAAACAAAATGAGTATGCATGTTACTGACAGAGCTTTTCCTTTGTCTATCAGACTTTCTATCTGTAACCTTAAATCACCCCAGTTAGCATGGCTTGTAACAAGATTCTTTCCGCTACTGCAAAGCCTAATTTCTGCTTTCTTTACTAGTATGTAACTGATTTCAGTGAGAATTTTATAAATTAGCAGTTGCAAGTTAATGAGGAAGGATGGAGAGAAGTGCAGGGACTGTTGAGGTTGTTTCTAAGCATTGGACTCTCTATCATGCTTCATTTGAAGCTCTGCATAAAGAAGATAAGAGTAGAAGAGAGGACCAGAGCTGATGTACTCCCATTTCTTTTCTGTCATGGAGATCAGATATGGAGCTTTCCAAGGCGCGCTGGTAATGATGGTCGTGTACCGGGTTTGCCATAGCAAGGAGCAGATAAAACACAGCAAATAATAGTATTTCTCTTGTGGGGATTAGGCTACAAGAGAGAATCAAGTCTGAGGCCTATGCCTTCCAGCAATCGTTTGTCCTCTGCTGTAAACTCCTCTTCTGTCTTCCAAAGAAAAAAGAACTTGAGGTGCTTTTCAGAGAACTGAAACTTCAATGGAAGAATTAGCTTGAAACTAGAGTTTCAAGCTCTCCCTCTGCCTGCACTCTTTGTCTATCTCACTCAAAATTGCTTTTCAAGAAGTGTCGTTTTAGCTTCCTCCTTTGAAGATTAAAATATGGTTGCCTGAGTCAGAGAACTTTTCCAATATTGTTAGAGCAACTGAAGGACTGTATGCACAGACTCATTTCAGCTTGGACTGGATGGGATCTATTTAGAGCCAATTTTGTTTCTCATCTGAAAGGACCTTATTAAACTCTTCTTATCTGATAGCTTTTGGCCCTACCCTTAAAGGATATAGAAGCTCACAGATCACTAGGTTTGTTTTATGCTTTACTTTTTTTTTCTTTTATCTTTGCTTTAATAAGGACAATATATCATGCAATACTTGTGCAGATTTTGCTCTGAAAATTCAATGCTTTCTGCCATTAAGTCTATGCAGTATGAGAACCAAGGCTCACATCCCATTACTAAGAATTACAAAATGGTTAAAGTTGGAAGGGACGTCTAGAGGTCATCTAGTCCAACCCCGCTGCTCCAGCAGGGACACCCAGAGCACGTGGCACAGGGTGGCATCCAGGCGGGTTTGGAAGATCTCCAGAGACGGAGACTCCACAGCCTCTCTGGGCAGCCTGGTCCAGGGCTCTGTCACCCTCACAAGAAAGAAGTTCTTCCTCACATGGAGATGGATCTTCCCATGTTTCAGTTACCTCTTGTCCTGTCTCTGGCCACCGCCGAGAAGAGTTTGGCCTCATCCTCCCTACATTCTCCCCTCAGATATTTGTACATGTGGATGAGATCTTCTCTCAGTCTTCAGGCTTAGCTCACTTAGTCTTTCCTCATGTGATAGATGCTCCAGTCCCTTAATCATCTTCGTGGCTCTACATTGGACCCTCTCTAGAAGCTCCACATCCCTCTTGTACTGGGGAGCCCAGAGCTGCACCCAGTACTGCAGGTGCAGCCTCACCAGAGCTGAGCAGAAGGGCAGGATCCCCTCCCCTGACCTGTTGGCAACAGGATCCCATGCAGGCCAGGATCCCATTGGCCTTCTTGGCCTCGAGGGCACGTTGCTGCCTCAGAGTTTACTAGTTGTCAACTGGGACTCCCGAATCCCTCTCTGCAGAACTGCTTTCCAGCAGGTCAATCCTGAATCTGTACTGGTGCCTGGGGTTATTCCTCCCCGAGTTATTCCTTCCCTTGTAAAGGACAAGTGGGAGTCCTGAAGAAAAAAATACAAGATCACAAAACTTCATTCGAAGAAAGTCTCCGTAGTAAGACCAATTAAATAATGCAGCAAGAAATTTTTTAGAATTTGCAGAAATCTTCATAGCAGATCAGCTCCCAGCAGTGCCCTGATTTAATAAGAAATTCAGTGCTACTCCTAAGGCTCTTATAGGTAACTTACAAATAATCCAAACTCTTGCTAATTGGATGTCGCTTGATTTTTGCTCTTCCTTTACCTGGATCAATATGAAAAGAGACTCCGCAGAGTAAGTATTGCAGTGGAGACAGCAAATTTACAAGACCAAAATGAAACCTGTGAGAAGTGCTCACATGCCTTTAGAATGAAGAGAAGCAATTACACACATTGATCTGTGGCTTATACTGTCTACTCCTGTGTAATTCTACAAGGACCGAAAAAAAATTCTGTACATTCCCCTTCCCATATAACAGAAGCAAAAGATTTTCACTCTTACAAACCTGTAAGAACAGTGAAAAAGATGGTGTCTGGCAAGGCATGAGATAAGAACAGTTTAAATTAACTGGTGATAGAAATTCATCTCTTTTTTTCCTCTGCAAATGTAGGACCAAATCAAGAGCTAGTTTAAAGTGAGTGCAGCACTGAAACACAAAGGAAATACTACTGTATCCCGTTTCTGTATTTTACCAGACTGGTTCCTTGAGGGAAATGAAAGAAGACTTTGTGTGTGTTAGCAGTAGTGTAGAATAAACCTCAGCCTTGGTTTTTAGTTCAGACTGCTCACCAGAAGGTGACATTTATATAAAAATCTGTCAGTAGGTGTCTTGTGTTTTACTAGAAGCCAGTTCAAATAAAGCTTATATAACTTATAATGACCTATTCCCCAACATTTGGTAGGTTGAAAAGAACCAGCTAATAAAGACATATTAACTTACAGAATCACTTAAGGGGCTAATAACCCCTCCCTTAAGCATATAGGTCTGGATTTAATATACTTCAAATCTAGGTTGGGTTTTTTCCCCCCTTTTAAGTAAGAAGAATCTGATATTCAAAAAGGCTGCACACTCAGAATTTCTGCTAAAATCGATGGCACACATTCAGCAGCTTGGAAACCCAGCTCTTAAATCAATCTCAATTATGTCTGAAGTGAAGCTGGTTGAATTGAGGAGACTGGAAAACTCAAGGGATTCTTAACTGGACATATGGAAACTTTTAACTCCAGTTACTGGTGATAGCCACCTCACTGTCATCTCTGGGAGGCGTCTGAAAAGTAGTTCAAAGTGGTGTGTGTCTCTTCTTCTAACTTCTTCCTCTCCTCCATGAATTTTGTATGTTTACAAAATTTTGTATGTTTAAACAAAAATCTAATTTTATGCTGAAATAAAAAGAAAGCATATAATTTGACAGTTTGTAATAGCAATTCCAAAATGCAGGCCTTCCAATTTTTCCTGCATCAAACTGTGTTTCTTAAAGGTACCTTTAACTGAATTGTGTTGCTCATTTCAGCCCTAAAGCTGAAATCCCTCATTAATTTTATTATTGTGTTACATACATTGCTAAAACAATCTGTGGGACTGTGATGTAGTATGGAAAGATTGGTTTATATTTATTGAGCCAATCCCATGGTGTTTTCCATTTCTTGCTTGGATGATGTATGATCTTTCTTTTGAGCCTCTGTGGGACCCTGGCAGACTGAGAGGTACATGGTGGCTGGTGATGGATTTGTCACCTATCTTAATCTGATGCTTTAAAAAAAAATAAGAGCAGCGGAAAAGATTTATACTTGCCAGTGGCGTGAGGTGCTGTTCGGCTTCCCCTTAGCTTGGGTTTATCTGTGAAGACTGATTTTTAGGGCTGAGGTATCTCTCTGCCAGCTAGCAGTCTAAGGATTCATTTATGTTTGTTTTGGGCATTTTTAACAATACTCAAAGCATTAAATGCATCTTATAGTAGTTGAAGTTAGAAAGGTAAAAAAGATTTGCTAAAAGAGGTTTATCAGCGTGTACTCCATGCAATGAGACAGCTGTACTGTCAGATTCCTCCTAGTTTAAATGCAAGTTATGATAGTGGAAATGTATTTTTATAGGTATAGTTTTGGATAAGTAAGTTATACAAGCAAAGCTGAGCTTAAACTGATACAACCGTATCTGGGCTTTTACTGATATGGAGATGAAATTAAAAGAAAGCAAATATCCATGCTTCAGTTCTATTAGAAGTGTTGTTTAGGCTTGGGATTTCAGAGGAGACAGCTCTCTCTTTCCAAATGGTGATATTTCATTCCTAACTATAATATAATGGCAGTGAAAGATTTTTTTTTATTATTTTCCTACCCAGCTTGTGTAGTTTCACAACTTCTGGGAGGTGGGGAAGTTCAAAAGAGGAAATATTACACAGAAGTCTGTGGTTTTAAACCTATTAGTATGAGAAATACTCATTTTTGGTTTCAAATGATGTCTGGCAGACTGTTAGTCTGTAATGTGGTTTTAGTGCCTTAAAGGTAGACTGCCATTCTTCCCCCTTTGTTTTGGGCCATGGAGCGAGTCTGATGGAAGCAGCCCCCGCCTATTGTTTTAACAGTGATATTTTCCTTCCTGATGATCTGAGACTTGCTTTGAAATTGTGAAGACTCTAGATCTGACTTTTCTGTGTTAAAAGTAAAGCAACAGAGGAAAACTTAAGTAAATGATGATATTTCAGGAAGAAATAAGTTACTTAGGATGAGAATCACATAGAAAATATTGGTCTTTTTTTTTTTTTGCTAGTGACATCAGTGTGAAAGTGACAAATATCAGATCTTTAATTCTTGGGGATTTCTGAATTTGTGAAATGTACACTGGGTATGATCCTGAAGACAACAAGAGTTCTTACACATAAGGCAGTAGAAAATGTGGAAGGAAGCTCCTTTCTCACCAAAGGAGTTCCTCCAAAACTTGGCCAGCATTAAAGTCCCTCAGGCCAAGTTTTCAGTCATGTGGAGCTCTACTGCACATGTGCTTCTGCTCCCTACTGGCAGGAGAAGTACCCAAGTATGCTCAGTGCATCCTGTAATACCCACTGCCCTCACAGGATCACAGAATCACAGAATGGCTGAAGTTGGAAGGGACCTCTAGGGATCATCTAGTCCAACCCCCCTGCTCGAGCAGGGACACCCAGAGCATGGGGCACAGGGTGACATCCAGGCAGGTTTGGAGGATCTCCAGAGAAGGAGACTGCACAGCCTCTCTGGGTGACCTGTTACAATGCTCTGTCACTCTCACAGTAAAGAAGTTTCTCCTCATATGGAGGTGGAACTTTTTTTTTTTTTAATTTATACCTGTTACCCCTTGTCCTGTCTCTGGCCACCGCCGAGAAGAATTTGGCCTCATCCTCTTTACACTCCCCTCAGATATTTGTACCTATTCTCTTATTCTATTAATTTTCATTATTACAGTATTTTCAGGCCTCACATGTGAACAGAAACCCAAGTGTGCCAGGCTTGCTATGGAAGTAGAAGAAAAAAGGCAAATCTTGTTTGAAGAGACTGTGATTTAGCATATCTCTTTAAAACATGTAGTAGAGCTCTTGAGGTTTTGAACTATGAGAATATGTAGGGATGTTATAAGCATATGGACATCTGTTACCTGCAGACTGTCTTCTGCCCTCGTTGTTGGCTGTTGAATAGTGTGATGCCTGAGACCAAAGCATGCACAATGCTTTTAGGATCCTTTGAAATGCCTGCTGGGACGCTGGGCGATAGAATGCTTGGCCTTGGCCTGGCTGCTACGTCAGTATGCGCTTAAGGAGAGCATGATATGGCATGGAGAGGGGTGCAGGAAATGACTGAGTAGGATGAGGCTCTTTGGAATGGAAAACAGGTAACTAAGAGGATATATAATAGAAGTCTCCCAAATCATTACTGAAAGAGAGAGTGGAGTTCACCATCTTTGCCCAGAGAAGAGCTAGAGGGAGTGATTCTTCATAAGGGGAATAGAAAATAGACGTAGTTCATGAAGTGCAGAATGGAGAGCTCAAGTCTCAGTATCCTGAAAAAATAGACAAATACCTGTCTCTTCTCCCTGTCTCCTCTCTGCTTGTTCACATGTTCTTTCTCAGAGAAACTCACTAGTTAATAAGGCACAATATGCTGCTCCAGGGAGTTGAGCAGAGTTCCAAGCTTCCTGTGTTGACTTTGTAGCTGCGGTGTGAAAATGCTATGGGCCTCCTTTTCTAGACTCCTCCTTTTGGTTGACGCCACCGAGGCTGGATTGATTTCTGTGGAATTACATCAGACAAACATACAAACAAACAAACTATAATAGCAAAAGGCAGCAGTGAATCACAGGTGGAAGCTGTAACGGAGTTTTATATTCAGGTCCTTGGTTCACCTCCAACTCTGCTATTGGACTGCTGGAAGAGGTTGGATGAGAAATGAGTGGGATTCTGCGCTTCTCTGTCCTCATGTCCTTTGTGTGATGAGTAGATAATGATCTCAAAATACTTTTCCATGAAGTCCAGCTGATGAACTCCTACTGTGTAGGAGAAATAATGTTATCCATCGCTCTTGTCAAAAGCCTGAATTCTCCCTTCTCTGAGCAGTTTCCTAAGCAGTAGATCCTCAAATGTTTAGTTTGTGTTGCCATAGGACATTACAGTCTTATGTAGCCCAAATAGCCCCTTCCTTACCACCATCTAAAATCAAATTCTAGTTCTGTAGAAAACAAAACCAAAAAACTAACTTTTTTGATTATTGACATCTGTGAATGTGACCAAAAATCTGCATAAAATGTTAAAGTCTGATTTACTCTTGAAGACTAGTCTTACTCTACTTTCCTACTGACTTTCAGAGCTAGTCCTGAAGAAAGTATAGAGGAGGAAGAAAGTGCTTAAGCATCTTAAGTGATAAGAAGTCAAGTTCATGATTCTTAGGCACCCCTTTCTGACACCCATGCTGTCAAGGATATTAATTCTTAGCGGAGATTGACAGAAGCTGAAAGGGTGAGTCAGGGCACCACCCTCTGGCTTCACTGTTTCTTATGCCATGTCCTGCAGCTGCTGACTATGATCAGTGATCAGAGACAAGATATGGGCTGAAAGGACATCGAGACTGAATCCCGTATACTATATGGGACTATACTGTCTACGCTATCAGAAGAAAAATTGGAAATGTTACTGGGGGTTGGAGTGCAGCAGGCTGGCCTGCGTTGTTAAGGGTCCAGAAAAGAGTCCCAGTTCACAAGAGCACAGTGATGCTGCGGGCGTGGGGGAGCTCACAGACTGGCTGCTTGCATGGTCCTCATTTTGTGGATGACACTGGGCTAATGGACCCAAGGCACAGCTATTGGACATAAAGCTTGGCAAGATGTTCTATCAACTAAGCAACGCTCTGGCCAGCCTTGGGATTTTGTTCTTTGTGTTTTGGCAAGAAATGTTAATTGCTTGCCAACTGCCAAGGATGTAACTCTGAATTTCACACAGCACTTCCTAGTCATCCCTCAGGGAGTTTTGTCAATGATAGTGGATCACACAGTTCCCTTTCTCCTTCAGGTACCAGTTTCAGGTAACTGGGCAGTCAGGTTTGTTAGGCAGCGAGGAGATGCTACATCACGGGACACAAATGCAGATAGTGCGAGCCTGGGTTTTTCTCAGGCATCTGGTACCACAAGACCTCTTTGGCAGTGCAATGCAGAATATACAAAAGCATTCAGCTCTGACCTAATGCTGACCCTACAGAGGCAGTAGGAATTTTACCACTGCTTTCAAAGACCTTGTAGCTATGCCAGGATTGCCCACACACAAAAGTCCTACACACAAGGTCTGAATAAGAAAATAAACCACAGTGCAACAGCTTCCATAGGATATAACAAAAGAAAGTATAGATGGATTTGAGTGGATTTATGCAATTACACATGGTAGCCAAAGTACAGTTTTTTTCTTTCCCTTTTTTACTACATACAGATATTGTAAGAGATTTCTTTTATATATATATTAAAAAAATAAGCTCAGGATTCAGGGGTAGTATTTCCAAAAGGCAGAACATAGGAAAAAATAAATGAACTGGATACATCAAAATCAAAGCATTTAATAAAATAAAACATCATTTTTTTCCTTCCCAGAAGTAGTGCTAAAAATACATAAATATACATTTCTTCAGAAAGGAGATAAAACTCTTTGTTCTGGTGGTGCATAATCATTCTTCAAAGCAATTAAGCCAATTAGACAAATGTGTTTGGAGGGTTTGAATGAATAGGCCAGGCAAGCTTTTTTTCCTTTGCTTCTCTGTCAAATGTATCATAGATCGAGTCTTTGGTTACAGTTTTAGCTGGTGCTGGAATTTCTGAGATCCCAATGTAATTTTTTTTGGCTATCCTTGAGCTGGTAGTGATGGTGTACGCATTGCTTCTGTAGCATTTCATGGAGGACATGCAAAATGTTTCTTTCATCCCTCTTCTGAAGTTTGCATTATACACCGAGTATAGGGTTGGCTTAGAGGCTGAAGAGCTAAAAGAGATCCAAGTAATAGCCATGAAAACCAAGGAACTCTTTCTATAGTCTTTTTCAGGTGGATGCCATAACTGTACCACATAAAAAGGGAGCCACGAAAGAAGAAACAGTAAATTTAAGATTAGGAACATCTTGATGGTTTTCACTTTTGTCCTTGGAACAATATTCATTGTCCTCCTGACAGTCCTGCCATCAGTGCCTATTCTCCAAATGTATTTGATAACTTTCTGGTAGAATAGAATAATGAGAATAGATGGGATCAAAAACACCACAAGGAGGTGGATGATACTATAGATGACTCCCTCCCAGGAATTTGGGAGAAAGAAGTTACAATGGTCATCCCAACTGGAGCCATAGAAAAAGAAAGTGGGCAATGCAAATGCAGCATCAAAGATCCAAGATGCTACAATCATTTTCTTGGCTTTCTCTCTTGACACTTTGAAGCTCAAGGGGTAGACAATAGTATAGAATCGGTCCACACATATGGAGAGGAGCACATATATCTGGACTCCAGGGGTGAGGTATTGTATGTACCTTACCAACTTGCACATCCCATTGCCCAGCGTCCACTTGCCCGACGTAAACTGAAGCAGCACGAATGGCATGCTTGCCACACTGAGGAGAAGGTCTGCACAAGCCATGGAGACAACAAAGTAGTTGGTGGTTGATTGTGTCCTCCTACTCCTGTGGATCACCAAGCAAACAAGGGAGTTTCCAAAGATGGAGAGCAGCCACAATATTCCAAAAATCATGCTGGCTGCTATGATTTCCCCTGGCCTCAGGTTATACTGTAAGACAGTGTGGTTCCTGTTTGATCTGGCTTCCTTGCCTGGCTCTGTCATCTCGTGGCTAGCAGGAGGGATCGAGCTTTCAGGGTAACTGATGTTCTGCAGCAGCACCAATGATGTAGGGAGAATAAAAGGAGTGTTGTTGTCATCCATACTGCGGGCAAACATCACAGCCATGTTTTCTTCTTAGACTCTGCATAAAGGAAGAAACCAAAAGGTTGCATCTAGTAAGTATGTGTGAAAACCTACCTTGTAAAATACACCAGTTTCAGATAAATGATCAAAACTATACTGTGAAATTGCCTGGTATAGCCAAGATCAATACATTTCACACAAATTTTTATTAATATTCCAAATACTTCAGGACAAAAATTCATGTTCTCTGAAAGAAAAATGTCCACCTCACAGATATTGAGGTGCCACCAATCCTTGTGATCTACAAACTAAATGAGAGGAGTATGTCCTGTTGATCCCAGGAATAAGTTATACTTCGTAGGGTAAGAGGAACTTATGAAAAAAAAAAAGACAAACACTGTCTCTGTTTACTTGACTGTATATAGATTTGGAAAGTAGATTAGAGAGGAGGTGTCTCTAATACTTAGAGGTGGAATGGGGAACGATATCTTTCACAAGAATAATATCTCCAGTATTTCAGGGCACTAAAGGCTGAGTCCTGCTTTCATCAATCCGTATAGTAACATTGATATTAATATACCTAAGCTTAAAAAAAAGGACATACAAAGCTGCTGGGAGGCTATGATTGCGTAAGTGGAAAATGATGATAAGCATAAAAAATGCTAAGTATTTGCCAGCTCATGTTCTGAGCCATCCAAGCCATCCAAAGATGACCTTTCTTTTTTTCCACTAGTAGAGGCACCACTGGGCTGTCTAAATCAGAATGGTCTGTTTGCTGTTGGTGGTGGTGGTGATGATGATGGTAGTGGTGGTTTAGTTTTTCTTAAATTGTAGAATATGAATGCTTTTGCTTCAGGGCTTGTTTTTGGAAGATAGATCTGGATTGGAAGGCAAAGTGGGAGGACTTGTACCAAGCTGGAAGATGTCACAGTGAGTCTCTTCTGAGCTCTTCCACATTGTGAAGATCCTCCTCCTTTCTGAGGTAGCTCAAGAAAGAAAGATTGCTATATCTGCAATCCTGCCCTTCCTTCACTCCAAGGATGGCCAAGAAGTGCCATCAAGGACTGTGAGTGGGGGGAATGACAGAAATCCAAATGTGCCTCACTGGCTTGGTTGTCCTGGGTGAGCCTGGAGGAAGTTTGGATTATATAAAAGGGAGGTGTGCCTGAGGTGATATGTGGCTGCTACACTGCGGGTGAGTGGCCAGGGCTGAGTGAAATAACCTAAAGATGACTGAGGTGCATTTTGAGCAAGGGAAATTGAGGACCTGGTCTGTTAAGCGAGAGAAGGGTTAGAGGAGAAATGGCTTCCCATTTAAGATCCAGCACTGATGTCCTGGTTCTCTGGAAGTGACTTGGTGCCTACTGCCAGCTGCAGAATCAGGAGATGCCATTTCAGCTGTGCCAAGGAGCACAGCATACCATCTTCAGCAGCAGCTGGGCACCTTAGTGACTCTGAAGAGTAATGCTGGCCACACATGTCCTGGCCTTGCTAGTTACCTGTTCCCTTTGTCAGCCTGAGCACTAGATGGCATGCCAAACCTCCCCCTCAACTCCAAACAAGAGATTTCTAAAATAACTACAAAGCCTTGACATAGAAGGAAAGCTCCGAGGGAGGAGGAAAATATTCTCCTATAGCTGAGCTGTGAGGGAAGTCTTTGATTTTTGTTTCAAGTTCCGGTGGTATAGACTGTAGTGGTTGCACTATCATTAGATATGAACACAGTCTGCTGTTGAGGCTGTCTATGCTCTGGAGAAAACTAATAGGGAAAGCTGATATCCTTGCCTTGGTCAGAGACCTTCTGAGCAGGAAGTATGAATCTTTACAGCTTGAAATATAAGACTAAGGTGTCAGGCTGAGTTCTGTAGCACTGGTTATTTGTGCTGTAGAGAAATGTCCATGATCTCCAAATGTGCAATTAAAAAAATTTTCCAAAGACTTTCTTTTAGTGGAGCCCAGAATAATACTTTGTGCTCTGTTATCTTCTTTAATTTCAACTCAGAAAGGATGGCTAGAACAGCATGCATTTGCCTCCCTTAAAATCCTACAGGTCTGTGACCAACCAGGCAACTAAACTGATGCCATGAACAGTGGAAAACAGCATGTAAACACTTAAGCCATGCCTGTCTTGGACAGTCCATGAGTTTTTTCCAGGGAAGCTCTTGTTGGGCTCTGGTGAACCAAATGGTTTTATCAGGTCTTGAGATGTGCCAAATTCTGCTCTGAGCAGAGGACTCTGTAGCTGAAATGATCTGCTGGTTTACAGGCTTCAGACTGTTTCCTAATGGTTCATTTTGCCATTCTTTTTAAATGTGAGCGGCCCAACTTACAGTGTGTTTCTCTTTTTCCTTCCAAGTATGTGCCCTTATTTTCCTGCTGGAACCTTGGAGTCCTCACTTCCTTTCTCTTTGCAGAAACTGCCCTTTTAGAACAGTTTTTTAGAGCCTATGTTCATTAGCCAAGCTCAATGTAACACTGTATGTGTCAAATACATGGGCTTAATATACAATCCACTACACTGAGCAGACATAAATTTAGCATGCTTAAAAATGTGAAGGGTGATGAGAGCAGCATGTGACATCTGCACAGCTACAGCCAGTCTGCGTGGGGGTAGAGAGCCGGCAGCAGGATCTGACTGTGCCTTTCTCTCCTGCAAAGCTCCGTGTCCATAGAGTGCCTGGCACTGAGAGCGGCCACTGGGAGGAGAAAGTGGGTGAAAGCATGAGTTCTTGCCTTTATTTAGCAGCAATCATGTTCAAGCAATACTGGGAATGGCAATACCTCAGGATAAGTTGAACGCTTAGGTGAATTGATCTGAGGTTAGTACCGACTGGTTTTGATGGAGCAGGGTGTATTGAGAGAATACTGCATGGGGTCTTCCCATCAAAGTAATATCAGCAATGACAGCCAGAAGTGTATGTTGTGGTGGTTGGGTGGCCACTCACCTGCAAGAATGTGTGAGACACCACTGCTTGTCCCTTCTTGTGATGGAGGGATATGTGGGGTGGCTTTTTTTTCCCCTCATCATTGCTCAGCACTGGTTTCCCTTAGCAACTCTTTGGTAAATAATTTTTGATTTCTGAATCAAACCCTGCCTCTCTCTTCCCACTTTTTCTCTTGGCAGAAGCTGCTCAAATGGGCCTGCTCTCCTGGAGATACCCTGCCTTCATCAGCTCTGTCTACAGGATTTTGGGGCTGTTTCCTCTGGCAGAGTGGCAGGATGCATTGACGGTACAGCTCACTAAACTGCATGTTAGAATTATCTGTAATAGGATAATACATGTGAATCATTAATTGGAAAGAAAAGAATATTATAGCTAATTTTCTTAGTTTCCCTTCTTGCCATGCAGAAATATATGCTACTTAAAAATAGCCAGCTGCTCACTGCATAAATTCAGCTCAATACCAGAGTAACGAGAAGAAATTCTTCACTGTTATTGAGGAGTAGTGGAAGTCAGGCACAATAATGAAATTACTTCCTTAAACCTTTAAAATATGCAAGCTTCTTAATACTGTACTCAAACTATTGCCTGTTTCTGCTCAGACATGAGAAATTTGGTAACACATTCACAATGAAGGGGGATAAACCAAAATGTGCTGGGCTATAGCAATAAAATAGTACTTCTTACTGTTGCTTTTTAACCTAGGTGACTGCAGAGAAAGAAGAATGACAAGAAACATATCCAGCTATCTAGTACTTGAGCTTAGTTAGCAAAGGGAATTAAACCTGAATGGGAGGTCCCTTGTCACGTTTCACCCTTCAGTAGGGACTGCTTTGTTGTTTTGAGCGCTAGAATATTTGATTATATGTCTCTTGGTTGTAGCAGTTTCCTGTTCAGACCCAACAGAAAATGCAAGTAACATTATGTCCTGTGACCCTTTCTTCCTACAAAAATCCACAGTCATGCACACAGCATCCACAAGGTCTGAATTAAAGTACAACTGCAAAAGTAGGGACTTCAACTACCCTGAGGATAGGATCATACCTGATGAACAGCAGTTACTTGTTAAGTTGAAATACTTTTGTTTTTAAAGGAAACACTAACTGATTAGGCAGTGTGTTCTGAGATTCCTGGATTTCTAGTCATAAACAATTTTTATTCCTACTCCTTCTGTACTAAATGGTCTCTATTCATCTTAGTGGCCTTAATGGCATTTTCTATAGGTGGTACTGAGACCAGAATCTTGCCTTGATTTGACGCTGAGAGAAGGGCCTCGCTGTAGTTTATAGCCCAGCTCATCCTTTTACCTGTGGGCAAGGGTGTTTGCTGTAGTGGAGACAAACTTCTGCATTACGAGTAATAGCTCTAATGTCAACATGTGTATGAAAAGTCCAGTATGTGTAGCACTATGCGTGGGATGTGGATGCTAATGATTAAAGGCTCTGTACCTTGCTACATGACAAATCTTCAATTCCTATGTCCCCAGCATCCCCAGCATCTACCGCATTGCTTAATGAAATATGATTGATGTGTTGATGAGCTGTTCAACTTGCAAACGTCAGATCCTTGGAAAAACAGTGATGAGCTCTTTAGTCTCTCTCATCTTAAAAGGCCAAATTAATGACCGGGCAGTGGACACATAGAAAGTAAAGATTTTGCATAGCTAATATATGTGCTCCAGTTTAATTTTTATTTATCAAAAATGGTTTTACTTGAGGTTTTTCCTCTGAGGAAAACACTGATCTCAGTGAATGGACACTGTCTAGCAATTGCGAAATCACACTGATGCAGCAGTGACAAAAATGTATCTTTTTCTTTTGATTATTTTGGAGGGAGAATCCTCTTAAAACTGGTATGAAGGCTTCCTGTGTTTCTGTTTTAAAGGCCTAGATTTCATACATCTGCATGAAAACAAAAGAGAACACTAAATGACCCATGATCATCAAGGAGAGATGTCATGGTGCCACACTTCCTATTTTATGGATCCTAATACACAGTTTGAAGTCTCAAACACTCAATTTTCAGTGATATCCCTTTGGGCTGATAGTAAAGGAATCATATTCTTGCTAACTCTCCAAACAGATCTGATATTCAGAGAAGTATTTGAATCACAAGAGCTTCATAAAATCATTGCCATATCTGCTTTGCTGTTGTTTAAAGCCCATATGATGGGGCTGCTATCTATTTCCATGTTTAATGTCTTGTCTAGAAGTGCAGCTTCCTGGCTTCTGTTTCAGCTGAGAACAGCGAAACCTGGTAAGGTTCATGTAGGAGTGAAATATAAATGGTTTTCTTAGAGTTTAATCAAAAGAACAAACATTCTTTCTCATCCACTATATTTTAGGGTTAGAAAGACAGATATAGGAAAAGAACATTGTACCTTACTTACCTAGCATGAACAGAATGGCTTTTTTATTGAACATATTATTTTGCCTCTCTAATCATAACTGCAAAATGTAACCGCTAGCTTTGGCCCAGGAAATTATTTCAAAGACCTTGAATTGGTCATTTACTTTGTAAACCTCCCTCTCTAAATAATATCTCTGGAATGATTGCCTGAATGGAAAAAGAATGTTTCATCTGCGTGAGCTTAATCGACATTAGAACTGGAATAAATTGAATCGGAACGGGGTCTTTTTGTCCAGAAATAAGATACTAGAAGATCCCTGCCTTTTGTCCCTACCTTAATTTGTATTAACTGCCTTACGCATGTACGCGCTCAGTGTACCATCACTGTATAGAAGAGCATAGAGTCTTCTAATCTAGAGATGTTTTTTGTTATACAGAGAGTATATAACAAGATGCCACTCAGTATTTCTGCATTTAATGTAGGAATGCAGATACACATGCTTTGGTAAGGACACGGACTCCCTGCCTGTTCTTTTCTCTAGCCTAGTACTCATAAAAATGCCCTGTTCTTCTTATGAAGGCTTTCCTATCCTGCTGGCAGCGTCTCCAGGCACAACTTGAAAATCTCTTGAGGTGAAGTGTGCTCTTCCTCACTTTCTACATACCAGCACGTGGGGATAGAAAGCACCTATCATCTCCCCCTTTTTTGTGGAATAAAATGTTCTAAATGGAATAAAACTTTTAAGATTCATACCTGTATTTCATATGCTGTCACCTTCATCCCTGACTATCCACTTGATGGGATTTTTTGTCATTACGGATCACAGTTAGTTAAAGATTGGAAGTGTGCATAAACTGTTTCCTGTATGAAGCTTTCTCTGCTGGTTTTGGTGACAGCTCAGCATATGGGAAAGGCTTCTCAACTGAACTGATGGTGTAAGATGATGCACATTATTGTGCATCTGCAACTCTAACTTGGATTGCAGGGTGAGGTCATGAGGGCAAGAGGTATGGACACAACTGGATAAAGGAAGGACATGCTTTTAATTTCCAGTGTATATGAAGAATACATGTTGTACAAGACTACGCACGAGCATTAATATAAACAATATTCTTCTCTTGTGTGCTTGAGGAAAATAAGGTGAACTAGGCAGTCTCTTTTCTATCTGTTTTTATTGACTCTTTTATTGCTGACTATTTTAACAAGACATAAAACACAAGAAGAGAGATATAATACTAAAACACTTGGAGCCAATTTATATTTCATGTACTGATTGTTTGAGGAAATATCTTTTTTCAGTTTTTAACACTTTAATTTGGCTAAGTAATTTGTGAGCCATGCAGCAACTAAATAGGCCAAGAATAGAGTCGGTATATTGCTTTTGGTTCTATTACTTCTTACCTCATTGTAGAACTGTAGCACTGGTCTAGAACAAATTCACTGGAATTATTTATTTAATGCTAGGATTCAAAATATGGATGAATCACAGTGTACTGAATACTGAGTGAGTCTCCTTAAGAGATTGTGCTATCACTTCTAGCCAAATGTGAATTTAAAGGTCATAAGAGAAGTGTCTTTATCTATGTTTGAAGTTAATGTTTTTTTTCTCATGTTTTTACAGTGAGTTGAAACCGATATGCAGGTAATCACTGCAACTCTGTTAACCTGAGATGAGTTGCTAAGCCACAATAATTTATTCATGTGGCTGTGCCTTAACAGTACATTTATTCTATATTGACAGCGCTGGAAGGAGCTCTTGCAGTAGCTGCATATTCCACTCTTACTGGACAACAAGGAGAAACAAATGTAAAACATGTCAGGTTTGTGTTTACTGCTGCCATCCTCACCTCATCAGCAACTGCAGAGACAGGAAAAGGCTGTAATGCCCTTTAAAAAGAGCTGTGCTGAAGCACACACGGAGTTTGAAAACCTCAGTTCTTTGAAGGAGATGACCCTGAAGGGAGGGATGTGCAGGATCACTTTCTGAGATAATTTATTTCTCCAGTGGCTGTGGGGTATCCATAAGGCCAAAGGAGAATACTGCATTCATTTCGCAGGGCTAGTAATGAATGTTAGGTTTTTCATGCTCTTTGGTATGCCAGTTTCTTACAACTGCTTCCTGTGGTTCTGCCCTTGGCCTGGTGCTGTTAATCATAGGAGACACACAGCACAGTGCGCTGACTACTAGCTTGTGAGCATAACGCTGAGCAGAACATATAGGCTCCCAAAGTTTTAGAAGTCTCGGGGCTTTCTTCTATCCTCCTACTTCTGTGATTAGCAGGCACAACTGCAGATTAGAACTGATCTAAAAATGATGGCAGAACCCAACTTTTTTCCCTGTATGACTGTGGGGGTGTGAAAAGGTAGGAGCCGGGAAAAGGAGGACTGATCTCATTGCCAAACTCTGCTATCAAAGTAGGTTCCACCTACTGTAGTTGTTGAAGGAGAGCGTGAAGAAGTCTGAAATATATTTTCGCAGGCTTTTCACATTCCCTGAAAGGGGCTAAAATCTGTCCTCAGACTTGGCTAGGCTGAATCCTTTCCCAAATCAGAGGCAACAACAAAAAAAAAAAGTAGAAGGTGCTCTCCTCCACATGTTTATGTTGATTTTTGGTAATGTCAGCCCCTTCCCACAGCGCGACACGCAGTTCTGTGAGACGTGGGGAACACAGTGCTCAGCAGGGCTCCGTTGTCATGGTGGGTGTTGACAGATTAGCTGTGGTGAATCTCACACCAGCTGACTACTCTGCCCATCTCTTCAAAAGTCTCACCCTCCCCCTGCAAAGGATTCTCTCCTCTGCCGGGAATATGTGCCAGCAGCTTCAGTGAAGACTCTGGCAATGTAGGTCAGTCTTGCCAGAGGAGTTTTCCTAGGAGAATCTGGGGAAGAGGAGAACTATTGCTTCTAAATGAAAAGCTCATATGGAAATGTGTTTTATTAATCAATCTTGTGAAAGCTTTTTGCTTAGAAGTCCAGAATTTAATATGGCAACAGTACTTTTGCAGTGGTACAAGCATTCATGCCAGAACCTTAGAGGGCCTGTCCTGTGGCTCTTGACCGATTTCAGATCTGCTGCTAACATCGCACACATCACCTGTGTCAGATACAGTAATGAAGAACAGGGTGGCACTGGTGGCTGACAAAAAAAACAGGGACATCGTTGCTAGAGATCTCAAGATGCTCCTGGGAGGATTTATCTGACAGGGCTGAATGAGCAGGAATATTCCCCATGTTCCCACCAGCCGGTCAGATGACATGACAGTTAAAGTGAACTTCACACTGTCTATCTGTATTGACTTTGCTGGAGAAGACAAGGGGCTGCAGCCATGCAAACTCCTGTTACTTTGGAAATGCCTGATGCATAGGTGATTGGCAGAAAGGACATCCTATTTGAACTAGACTCAGGGAGGACAAAAGGCTAGAGGAGGTCACTAAGGCAAGATACTGGCCTGGCAGATAATCCCCAAAGGCAGGACTTTTTGAGCAATCTGTCAGTTGCAGGGACAAGGCTGGCTACCTGTTAGAGGGAAAGACTAAGAGGGAAGGAAGATGCTGGAATGGAGAAATACCCAAGTGCTACATCATGTTTTGCTACTTGGAGGACTATGTTCAAGGTGTGGAGAGGAAGTAAATTCTACTTGAGGATGTAAGGGGTCATTCTGCACTGTCTGCTTGAGTTTGCTCCAAACTAGGAGATAGGGAGGAGAGAGAAGGGTTACCTCCAAGTTATTAATGACCTGAGGAAAGATGCCTGGTGGGAACTTTATGGTATGGTTCAAGCTGAGGGAATGGTACTTCATAGTGCTTTGCAAATAGAGGCTTTACAGTAGAACTGTGGAGATATAAGTGTTCTGTGAGCTCTTTTTTTAGATTAAGGACCGACCAGACCTCCCCAGATGTACCTAACATGTATACTTTTTCTTTTTACCATTACAGAGATATCTTAGACCAGCATACTTATCATAAACACATAAATCTGACTTCCAAACACTCTATTTAAACACTCAAATAAAGACTAACTTTTAAAAATTATTTGGGTTGGAATCCAACTTTTCTGCAAATCAAGCCACTTATAATGAATGAACCTTTTCTTTAGTAAGAAATTTTGAAGAAACACTTCAGAAAATCATTGCGAGAAAAATGGCTATGAATTCTGCCTCATGCACCTAAATAGACTTTTGGAAGCAGAATGCAGTTTTCCTTCCCCATTGCTTCGTGGATCCAACATACTGTTTGCCATGTTGGAAACCAGCTGGATAAATGAAAAATATTGTGATGCATTCACAGTGAGAATGTGCCTGAATTAACAGATACAGAATATCCTCTTTCTTCTACTGGCTACAGATAGAGAAAGATTATTAAGTCTGTGGGGATTTCCTAAGTAGCTGCATCTTGGGACTCACAGAGGAAAAAAGGCAGTGCTTTCAGAAGGGAGGACCTCAAATTAATGACTAAAAAATACTAATGCAGCTGGATTTTATGCAATAACAGGAGGCAATAAGAAGCTGTTTGGAAGTATCTAGAGATCTAGAGATGGGGGAAAAAAACAAAAACAAAAAAAAAAACCAAAAACAAAACAAAACAACAACAACAAAACAGATTGGTCTTCTCCATCTCAGTAAAAAGCGATTTTCTGCTTTCATTGATCTGATCATGTTGGGGATTATTTTTAGATAAGTAGGTGATTTAAGAATGAAAATACTGGATTTAGATATATAGAAAATAGACCACTGTAGAAAATTCAGACAGAATTACTGCAGAAAATTCTGCAGTAATTCTATGCCTCTCTGCTTTCATAAGAATCAGTTTAAAATTCAAGCCTCACAGAGAATCTGCTCCTAAGGAATGAGTCCTCCTTGCTAAAACCCAGGGGGCTGTAAATGCACATTAGTAAATATTCATAAGATCAATTACTGGCAAAGGTCTTCTTGCTTTTACAAGCAGAGCTATTCCTTTAGCCGTGTTCAGCAGATACATACCTACGAATCCACATACCTGCTCCAAAATGTAACCCCAGAAGTGCTTGTCTCCTCCTCTGTCTGTTTGTAATCCCATGTGAAGGCACTGCAGGGTGAGGGCCTGTCCTCTTGGAAGCCAAGAAGTATGTTCATGACTGTGGTTGCCCGTGCCCAGATTTGTAAGTCGCAGTGAGGGGGGGATGTTCTGCCCTTCTCACCTGATGGAGGAAAAAAAATGACGTTGTGCCGAGCCGGCTGCTGCCACCCATTTCTTCCCGGGGCGCTCCTCATCTGCGGCTCTTCCTCGCCGCGCTCCGGCCGCATCCACCGGCCCTGGAGGCTGCGCAGGGGCGGTGCCAGCACCGCGGACAGCGGCGCCCCGGGCGCTGCGCGGGCGCTGCGCGGGGCCCGTCAGCACCGCGGACA
>VWPW01001983.1:585326-639001 GCA_013389825.1 Crypturellus undulatus | reverse complement strand
CACCGCGGACAGCGGCGCGGCCCGCGGGAGCGGGCGGTGCCCGGCGCTCACGACCCCGTTGCTACGGCGAGGGGCGCCCGCGGCAGAGCTGCCCGGTCGCCATGGGACCCCGTGGGCGAGAGGGGCCTCGCGACGGCGCGCAGGGGGCGGCGGGAACAGCCAGTTAGCTGCCTTTGGGAATAGCTCCTTCCCTCCCTTTCTTTTTTTCTTTCTTCCTTTTTATTTTTATTTTTTCCCCCATAAGGAGTTTCGGTATCCACATGGTAATCCAAAAAAAAAAAGAAATCAAAGTGTCTGTTTCCCTCAATTACTGTGNAAAAAAAAAAAAAAAGAAATTAAAGTGTCTGTTTCCCTCAATTACTGTTGGACACTTATTTTTTCTTACAGGGAATGACACTGGCACCATTGCCCTGTGTTCTCTGCCACGTGCATTTTGTTAGGGAGATCTGAGAACACTTCCTACCACCGTCTGGAGTCCCTTGCAAATGCACTTGTCCCACAGAAGTGCAAATGGCCTGTAAATTATCTTGTTGTGCAACTTTAAGGAAAAAATGCATAATCTTAGGTACCTGGTTTAGCAGATGTGGTGTTGAAGGGCTTGCGGTTGGACTTGATGATCTTGATGGCCTTTTCGAACCACAATGATGTTATGATTCTATTCTGTCTTAGTCTTCATAGAAACTTTCTGTCTTTGTTCTAACCAAGAAAATTCGTTGGTGCTTTGATTTCTGTTATTTCAGCATTGATCATTAGGTGCACTGGATGATGGAACGAGTGAAGGCTGACTCAAAAGCTGAATATTTCCCCCCACCTCCCCTTTTCAAATTTTAGTGGAGAACTCCTAGTATAATTTTCTATTTTTTATTTCATGTCTTCAGAGCAGAGAATGGAAAGAACAGTTAAACAAGTGAAATTGAAGCCAAAGAAGAAGGGTGAACACAGCATCTTTTTTTTTGGGGGGGGCGGGGGGGAGCTGGTGGAGGCGATGTCTAAGTATTACCATATATGATGGGGAAAAAATTAGAAATATGGAATGGTTTCTATACAAAGAAGGACTTGGATCTTTTTACCTGTCTAGAAATCTGTAAAGTATAGTTGGATTCTACAGTATAACCTTGCCCTCCTAGCAAATGGGAATGTTAATAGAAGTTTGACCATACACCAGCTTCATTTTCAAATATTTCACATTGTGTATTTTAAACCTTGCTGATTTCTACCTGGATTCTTTATTATTATTATTATTATTATACTTTCTTCCCTGTGATTATCAGTGTGTGTGAGAGAGATTGCCTTAGCTTGTTTCAAGCTTTGTTTCCATAGTAGAAAGTGAGAGTGAGAGGAATTTATTACCACACAATACTTATCTTGAAGACTTATCTTGAGGACAGAGAAACTGCTGTACTGATTCACACAGTAACACAGTTTAAGAATACAACCTTTGGCACTGAGACTTGTACATGTTTTGGAAGAAGGCATAAAAACACAATAGTTACTTTCAAGATGCACTCCCTCTTTCTAACCAAACAGCCTTAAGGTTCAAGGTCTGAAATGTGATGATACTAGCTTCTCATGATCTTAGCTTGAATTATTTACTCTAGTGGCTGTTGAATTATTCAAACTTTTATAAAATCCAGGTATGTCATTTCAGTATTGTTTAACTGGAAGAGAAGTGAATGTATGCAGCTCATATGGCACTACCAGAAAAGTCTGAAACATCAGTTGTTCTTGTTATATGGAGACCATTGCTTCTCCTGACAGGACCTAATCATATTCTCAACAAGTTTGTCCCGAATGACCTAGGTTATTCTACATCAGATGCCAATTGTTCCCAGGCACACAGCTGCTGTTGATTATTTTGAAGCTGCCTTTGCAATGCAAAGCAATTCTCGTTCAGTTTGGATCTGTTTTGAATTGTACATTTGTTTCACCAAGGTTGGAAATAAATCTTATATTCATTTTTTTGGCACCTGTCACATTACTGGTGATAAAGAATCTTTTATTTCTGGCTGTGTGTTCAGTGACAGGTCTCCCAAATGACATCTAACTGTAGACAGAAAGGCACCCTCTCTGTGCCCTCATTGCTAGAAAGTTTTTTTAGTGAGTAGGATGAGTCTTAGTATGGTTATACTAAGAGATAGGAGGTAATAGGTGCAAATTAGAATATGTGACATGTCATGCCTTCTATGTATTGGGACTAAGGTACTCTAGGTGGCAAATACACAGTCTGGACTTGTAGGATCAGACAGTGGCCATGCAGTTTTGACTTATGTGAAAGTCCAAATTCTGGTCCATAATCTCCTGAGCTTTTTCATTCTGTACAATAAGTCCAAGCATTGGTGCTTTGTATAGAGGGGTCATTAGCCCTGGGGAGTTGGAGCACAGCACAGAGATTGCACAAGAATCAGTCATTAAATTCCTGTCTTAGTTGATGTTCAAGTTCAGTCACTTAGTTACTCTGTACCAAATTCTGAGCTCAGGGACACCAGAGCAAATTCAGAGCGACTCCACTGAAGCCACATGAAAATACTGGAAATGTTACCCATTTTACTCCATGTATTTGCTATCTGCCTTGGGTTTGAACATGGCTCAGAGATTTGAGAACTCAGTCCTGTATGTGAATTACTCTATTTTCTCCAACAACAATGAATTTCTACCTGATTTTGTGTGAAGGGATGGGCAGGTGAATTGATACACTTCAGAGGCGATTCCTCAGGATTGTTAAATCTGTTGTGAACTGTTCTCAAATAATAGCACATTGAGAGTTGTGGGTTTTTTTGTTTGTTCTGTTTTTCTTTTTCTTTGTTTGTCATTTTCACCTATTTAAATCCCAACAATATTTTAAAGCGTAGCTAGAAATGTCCCGTAGTTGAGCTAAAGCTATTGCCCTGCTTATTTGGATCCCTGTAACCTATGACCCATGAAGAACAAATTCTGACCTTTTCCTTTAAGAAAAAGTGGAATTCCAAGATAATAAATTCTGGAGATACTTTATCTCTGTTTGGGGTAGGCTGCCTGAAGGAAATAGAGATTATTTACTCTTCTTTGTTTTTAGAAAAACTAGGGAATGTATAACTTAATTTTGTTTAATCAATGCCTAATATGAACCAGTTTTCTTTGCACTGCACACGAAGCAACATTCACTGGGCCTTAAAGATAATATGTTGTTTTAAGCATTTTAATAGATGACATTTCATGTGACCTACATGCACAGAGTGAAACTGAGATGAGCTTAATTTCTGTGTGGCAGTCATAATTGCTATATTCTTAAATTAGTGTATAGATTTGAAATGGAGGGAGGAATTAAGCTAATGTGTTCACCCAGAAAAAAGCTGTAAGGCCTGTATCTACTTTAAAGACTTTTTTTCCTGGAGATTCTGATTTCGTGTTCAAGCATGGGTCTCAGTCAGTTGTTGATGGCAAAGTCAGGTCAGCAAGATAAGAGAAAGGACTCCTGATAGTGACCATAAGAGATGCCTAAATATGAGGCAATGCTGCAAAGCACATCATGGCAAGTATAACTGACAGGTAGCAGGGATAATTCAGTGCAAATTAAAATGGACAACAATCTATTTTTCTAATCAATGCATCACAAACTGGATTCTGATTCTGAACTGAAGCATTTTCTTTTTTCTCCTTTCCTTTTCCTTTCCTTTTCCTTTCCTTTCCTTTCCTTTCCTTTCCTTTCCTTTCCTTTCCTTTCCTTTCCTTTCCTTTCCTTTCCTTTCCTTTCCTTTCCTTTCCTTTCCTTTCCTTTCCTTTCCTTTCCTTTCCTTTCCTTTCCTTTCCTTTCCTTTCCTTTCCTTTCCTTTCCTTTCTATTGAACAGTGGGACTAAACAGGAACATTCCCCCTCAGCTTCTTGTAGCCATCTGTATAGGACTTTTTCATCAGAAACAGTGAGTTAAAATTGAAATAGTCTCTCAGAAGACCAAATCTCATGAAAGGCCAGGGAGACCAGTTAGTCACATTACTGCAGAAGCATCTCTTGAAAATGGGAGTGTGGCTTTGCTTTCAACATAGGCCCTGGTGTGTGGAGAGCAATGCTTAATTACATTTCCAAAATTTGGGCCAAATTCTAATGATATTTATCATATGCATATATACTATATATATATGCTTCTGAATTTGCTTCAGTTTTTTATATATACATATAGAATGTGTGTAAATATATATATGGTAAACTGAAACAAAAGGATTTGAGGCATTAGAGCCCTTATCAATAGAGTCAACATATAAAATCTCCTACTCAGCAGACATAGGCAGATAATGAAGTAGGACATTTTACATTTCTTTAATCATGAACTTCTTGGGTTTTCCTAAGAGAAAAATCTAAACTGGAAGATCAGTCATTAAAATTCTTCCATAGGCGTTTTTAAATGTTCACATTTACTACATTGGTATTTTCAGACTTTTGGAAGATCAAGAAGAGCTTGAACCCATATGGAGGTCACAAGGATTTTCACATCTTATGGACTTCATTCTCATGCTGCCTTTTTAAGCATATAGAAACATGCCTTTGCTATGATGAAGTCTGATCAGCAGATCTGACATAGGGATGAGGTTTGTTCTGCATGCTGCAACTGCCCTGGCTCACAGCCCTTCTGGTGAGGCCTGTCTGACAACTGATTGCTGGAAAATCAGGTTGCAACTGTTTCCTACAAAAGAAGCAGTCAGATGACACTAGCAAAGAAAAGACTGCTCCCAAAGTGCTCCTGTCAGGCTTGTTTTCTGTCTGATCTCAGTCTCAATAAAGTCAACAAAAAACTCCCACTGATTTCAGGGAATAATGTCTTATTCTGGAATTTTCTGCTTGAGGCTGTATCTTAAGGTCACATGCATAAATAACATTTACAGGGTTAATAAATGATGGCTTGATTCTTATAGACCCCCACGAGGGTCAAAAGGTTGCTTACAACACCCTATAAAACACCTTTGACTAATGTACTTTCAGCATCCACAATAAATTCTGTGTGTATCACACATTACATCTGTCAATCTTTTATAAAGTAGTTGTAAATTAATATTACTATAAATCTTGACTAGCAAATCAAATAACTTTCTTCTCAGAAAAATGTTCATGAAGCTTGGAAACTCAAGCCACTTCTGGTATCTGCAGTACAATCTCGGTGGGTGGAATGTTTGAATGTTATTTCATTTGTGAAATATATTTCTGTGAGATTAAGAGACAGGAATTTTGTGGATGGAGCATATTTCATATTTATAAAGGAAACAACTTTTCTAGATTAGCTTTTACATTGAAAAAAAAAAAGAGAGGAGGAGCAAAAAACATTTTTGCTTCGAATCTTCCTGATTTCTCTCCTGCTTTCTTCCTTGAGAGCAGAAAAGCCCTGCAAAAGGAGACCAGGTTTGATCACTGTTTCCCCTCACTCCTGAATTTGCACTTAAAAATGACTGTGAGGTCATTATTACAGAATCACGGGCTCACTGAGATTGGAAGGGACATCAGATCATCTAGTCCAACCTTCCTGCACAAGCAAGGCCACCTAGAGCACATTGCACAGGATTGCATCTAGGCAAGTTTTGCAAATCTCCAGGGAAGGAGACTCCACAGCTTCTACGTTCCCTCACTGTCAAGAATTTTTTCCTTATATTCTGATTTTGTGACTGTTGCTTCTTGTCCTGCTGCTGGGTTCCACAGATAATAGTCTGTCCCCATCCTCTTAACATCCACTCTTAAGATACATGTTCACATTGATATGATCTCTTCTCAGCCAGTTTCATGTCTCTCTTGTCAGAGTGCAGCACTGGATGGAGTTCTACAGATGTGGCCTCAGCAGGGCAGAGCAGGGGGAAAGGATCACATCCCTGTACCTGCTGGCAATGCCCTTCCTAATGCAGTGCAGGAGGCCATTTGCCTTCTTGGCCCCAAGGGCGCATTGCTTGCTTCCTGGGGTACCTGCAGGCTCGGTTACTTCCCTGAAATGCCTGTATACCAATGCGCGAAGCATGGGGAATAAGCAAGATGAACTGGAGATCTGTGTGCGGTCCAAGCGCCATGATCTCATTGGAATCACAGAGACGTGGTGGGATAGCTCGCACGACTGGAGCGCTGCCATGGAAGGCTATGTGCTCTTTAGGAAGGATAGGCTGGGAAGGCGAGGTGGTGGAGTTGCTCTTTATGTGAGAGAGCAACTGGAATGCATGGAGCTCAACCTGGGAGTGGACGAGGAGCGAGTTGAGAGCCTGTGGGTAAGGGTTAAAGGGGAGGCTAATGTGGGAGACACCGTGGTGGGTGTCTGCTACAGGCCGCCTGACCAGGGCGAGGAAGTTGACGAGGCCTTCTACAGGCAGCTGGATCTTGCCTCACGGTCACAGGCCCTGGTTCTTATGGGGGACTTCAATTTCCCTGACATCAGCTGGAAGAACAACACAGCCAGGCACAAACAGTCCTGGAGGTTCCTGCAGAGTGTGATGATAACTTTTTGATGCAGATCGTGGAGGAGCCGACGAGGAGAGGTGGACTACTGGACCTTGTACTAACAAACAGAGAGGGTCTTGTAGGAGATGTGAGGGTTGGGGATAGCCTCGGCTGCAGTGACCATGAGCTGGTGCAGTTCAGGATCCGACGAGGAGGAGGCAGGGCTGTAAGCAGCCTTGGAACAATGGACTTCAGGAGGGCCAACTTTAGCCTCTTCAGAAACCTCCTTGAAAGAATCCCATGGGCTAGAGCCCTAGAAGGAAAGGGAGCCCAAGAGAGCTGGCTAGTGTTCAAGCATCACTTCCTCTGCGCCCAGTAACAGTGCATCCCTGTGCGTAGGAAGTCAGGCAGAGGGGGCAAGAGACCTGCGTGGATGAGCAAGGAGCTGGTGGCAATGCTCAAGCAGAAGAAGGTGGTATACAGAATGTGGAAGAAAGGGCAGGCCCCCTGGGAAAAATACAGGAGCGTAGTCAGGGAATGCAGAAATGCAACTAGGAAAGCTAAGGCGCAGCTGGAACGCAGCCTGGCAAGGGATGTTAAAAATAACAAGAAAAACTTCTATAAATATATTAACAGTAAAAGGAAGATCAGGGGGAATGTGGGTCCTCTAGTGAATGGGATGGGCACCCTGGTTACGAAGAACACAGAAAAAGCAGAGCTGCTGAATGCCTGCTTTGCTTCAGTGTTTACCAAGGGCAGCCCTGTAGAGTCCCAGGCCCTAGTGACAGGAGAAGAAGCTGGAAGAAAGGAAGACTTGCCCAGGGTAGAGGAAGATTGGGTCAGAGAGCACCTAAGACACCTCGATACCAACAAATCCATGGGCCCCGATGGGATGCACCCCAGAGTTCTGCGTGAGCTGGTGGATGTCGTAGCCAAGCCACTCTCCATCATCTTTGAAAGATCCTGGAGAACGGGGGAGGTGCCGGAGGACTGGAAGAAGGCCAATGTCACGCCAGTCTTCAAAAAAGGCAAGAAGGAGGACCCGGGCAACTACAGGCCGGTCAGCCTCACCTCCGTACCTGGAAAAGTGATGGAACGGCTCATACTGGCCGTTGTCTCCAGGCACGTGGAGGACAAGAAGGTGCTCAAGACTAGTCAGCATGGATTCGCGAAAGGGAAATCATGCTTGACTAATCTGATAGCCTTCTATGATGGGATGACTGGCTGGATAGACGAGGGAAGAGCGGTGGATGTCATCTACCTTGACTTCACCAAGGCTTTTGACACCGTCCCTCACAACATCCTCCTGGACAAGCTCCGGAGGTGTGGGCTGGATGAGTGGTCGGTGAGGTGGATTGGCAACTGGCTAGATGGCAGAACTCAGAGGGTGGTGATCAGCGGTGCAGAGTCTAGTTGGAGGCCTGTGTTGAGCGGAGTGCCCCAGGGGTCAGTCCTCGGTCCAGTCCTGTTCAATTTATTTATCAACGATCTGGATGAAGGCACAGAGTGCTCCCTCAGCAAGTTTGCAGATGATACGAAGCTGGGAGGAGTAGCGGATACTCCAGAGGGCTGTGCTGCCATCCAGAGGGACCTGGAGAGACTAGACAACTGGGCGGTCAAAAACCTCATGAAATTCAACAAGGCCAAGTGCACGGTCCTGCACCTGGGGAGAAACAACCCTAGACACCAGTACAGGCTGGGGACCGACCTGCTGGAGAGCAGCTCTGCTGAGAAGGACCTGGGCGTCATGGTGGACGACAGGTTGACCATGAGGCAGCAGTGTGCCCTCGTGGCCAAGAAGGCCAATGGGATCCTGGGATGCATTAGGAGGAGCATCTCCAGCAGGTCGAGGGAGGTGATCTTACCCCTCTACTCAGCGCTGGTGAGGCCACATCTGGAGTACTGTGTCCAGTTCTGGGCTCTACAGTACAAGAGGGATGTGGAGCTGCTGGAGAGAGTCCAGCACAGGGCGACTACGATGATCAGGGGCCTGGAACATCTGCCCTATGAGGAGAGGCTGAGGGAGCTGGGCTTCTTCATCCTGGAGAAGAGAAGGCTGAGAGGGCATCTGATCTGTGTCTATAAGTGTCTCAAGAGAGGCAATGAGGAGGATGGGGATGGCCTCTTTTCACTGGTGGTCACTGACAGAACCAGAGGAAATGGCCACAAATTGAAGCATAAAAAGTTCCACGGGAACTTAAGGAAGAATTTCTTGATGGTAAGGGTGACAGAGCACTGGAACAGGCTGCCCAGAGAGGTTGTGGAGTCTCCTTCTCTGGAGATCTTCAAGACCCGCTTGGATGCAGTCCTGTGCCACGTGCTCTAGGTGGCCCTGCGTGTGCAGGGGGGTTGGACTAGATGACCTCTAGAGGTCCCTTCCAACCTTAGGCATTCTATGATTCTATGATGATCCACTTATCCACCTTATCCACCAGGACTCCCAGGTCCTTCCCTGCAGAGCTGCTTTCTAGCAGGCCAACTCACAACCTGTATTGATGGATGGGGATCCCACACATGCCTCTCTCGAACTTCATGAGCTTCCTCTCTGCCCAGCTCTCCAGCATGTCCAGGTGTCTCTGAAGGGCAGCACAGCTCTCCAGAGTATTAGCCAGTCCTCCCAGTTTAGTACCATCAGAAAACTTGTTCAGGATGCGCTCTGTCCTTTCATCCAGGTGGATTGATGAATAGGTTGAACAGGACTGGACCAAGTACTGACTCCTGGGGGTCACCACTAGCTACAGCCCTCCAACTAGATTGCACAGCTGATTGCATCTCTCTGAGCTCTGCCATTCAGCCAGTTCTCATTGCACCTCACTGTTCACTCATATATTCCACACTTTCTGAGCTTTCCTATGAGAATATTATGGGAAACTATCAAAAGTCTTGCTGAAGTCAAGGTAGACAATATTCACTGTTCTCTCCTCAGCTACCCATTCAGTCATAGAAGGCTTTCAGGTGGGTTAAGCATGATTTCCCCTTAGTGAATCCATGCTAACTACTCCTGATCACCTTTTCTTCCACTTGCTTAGAGATCACATCCAGGATAGCTGGTCCATCACCTTTCCAGGATGAGGCTGACCGGTGTGTAATTTCCGGTGTCCTTGGTGTGTAGTTTCCTGTGTCCTTTTTCTTGTCGTTTTTAAAGGCTAGAGGGACACTGGCTTCTTCCAGTCCTCAGGCACCTCTCCTGTTCTCCAAGATCCCTCAGAGCTGAAGGAGAGCTGTCCAACATTAAATAGCATCCACCAGCAATCTCAGCACTTGTGGGTGCATTACATTGAGAACCATGGATTTGTGGGTAACAAATTTGATTAAATGATCTCTAAACTGGTCCTCCTTGACCAAGAAAAAGTCTTCCTTTCTCCAGACTTTCTCTCTTGTCTCCAGGGTCTAGGATGCCTGGGGCTGGCCTCAGCGGTAAAGACAAGGCATTCAGTAACTGATTTCTATCCTTTAGCAGCAGGGTACCCACCCCATTCAGCAGTGGAGCCATATTTTCCCCTCGTCTGTCTTTTGCTATAAATGGATTTGGGGACATTCTTCTTGTTGTGCTTGACATCCCTTTACAGATTTAATTCCAAATGTGCCTTAGCTTTCCTTCTCAAATCCCTCTATACTCTGACAATATCCTCTATTCCTTCCAAGTGGCCTGTCTCTTTTCCCAGATTTTGTTATACTTCCTTATTCTGTTTGAATTTTGCTCACCCATTCAGGTCTCCCTCCCTCTTTGCTTGATTTTTTACTCATTGGGATGCACTGATCTCGAGCTTGGAGAAAGCAAAGCTTGAATATTACCTTTTTCTCTTGGACTCCCCTTCCTTCTAGGGTTCCAGCCCATGGGATCCCTCCAAGTAGGTCCATGAAGAGGTCAAAGTTTGCTCTCCTAAATTCTAGTGTTGCGATCCTACTTTTTACCCTGCTTCCTCCTCTCAGGATCCTGAGCCTCACCATCTCATGATCACTGCAGTCAAGGCTACCCCTAAACTTCACATCTCCAACAAATCCTTCTTTTTTGTTAGCACAAGGTCCAGCAGCACACCTCTCCTCGTTGGCTCATCCACCAGCCGTGTCAAAAAGTTATCATCAGTGCTCTGTAGGAACCTTCAGGACTGTTTGTGCCTAGTTGTGCAGTCTCCTCAGAAACTATCAGGGTGGTTGAAGACACCCATAAGAACCAGAGCCTGTGGTTGTGAGGCTATTTTCTGCTGTCTGTAGAAGTCCTGATTGACTTCCTCTTCCTGATCAGTTTGTCTATAGTAAACACCCCTAACAGTGTCACCTGTGTTAGCCTGCCCTTTAATCCTTACACATAAACTTTCAACTCACTCTTCATCCCCGCCTAGGCAGAGCTCATTAAATTGTAGACGCTGTCTCACATAAAGAGCAACTATAAAGAGAAACTCCACCATCTTTCTTTCCTGGTCTTTCTTTCTTAAAAAGCACATAAGTATCAATGACAGCACTCCAGTCATATGAGTTGTCCCGGCATGTCTGTGCAATCACAATGAGATCATGGTCCTGTGACCATAGGCAGATTTCTAATTATTCCTGTTTATTCCCTGTGCTATATGAATTGGCAGGCATTTCAAAGTAGAAATCGAGTATGAAGGTTTCCCAGGAGGAGTTCAAGAGCATCCTCCATAGTTATGTCCTGTGCGCACTTCCCTGCTGCACCTGCTGAAGGCATCCAAGCTTGGGCCATGTTTTGCTGACTACCCTGTCCCTGTAACTCTCCCCTCACTCTCCTTTTCCCTCATCTTTCCTAGTTTAAAGGCCTCCTTATCACACTGTCCAACCTATTGGCAACCTATTGCTTAGTGAGGTGGATCCCATCTCTCTCCATCTGCTGTTAATCTTCAAACAAGACCTCATGTCCGTAGGAAGCAAAACCCTGTTGCCAATACCAGAAGGGTTGTTAACCTGGAATATCTGTTTACTTCCATCCCATCCTTCTCCCTCACCAGCAGGATTGAAGAAAAAGTGATCTGGACACCCAGTCTCCTGACCACCATCCCCAGAGCTTTGTTTGATGGTGTTCATTTTGCTCTTGGTATCATTAGTGCCCGTATGGAAAAGCAGCAGAGTTGAGTTGTCACAGCTCCTAACAGTCTTCAGGAAGGTGGCTTAAGGAGTAAAACCTGGATTGGTCACAGGTGTCTGTATAGGGCAAACAAGCTGGGCACAGATCTGGTACACCTGAGAGGGATTTGCATTTTGATGTGAGTGCTCACGCACTCCTCAAGGAGAAGAGATTGGTCTGATCATCGCTGCCTCCCATTGCCCTGCCACTCTGCAGCTTGGCACAGAGCCAGGGTTGGTGTCTCCTTGGCCACTGGCAGCTTCCTGCAGCAGCAGGATCCCCATTCTCCCTTTGACGCTGTGATTTTGTATGCAGCTCCTGCTTTGCCCTGAAAAGAGAAAGTGCCCCGAAAGACAAAGTGCCAAAGCGCTTCCAGCCGTGCCGCTTCAAGCACTTCAAAGGAGTGACTTCATCTGCACTGTTCCCTGCAAGATAGGATGCGAGCTGAGGGCTTGAGTGCTTCACAAATAACCCTGGAGTTTGTTTGACAGTTGGAAAAAAAAATTACCATATCTGCTCACGTAAGAAAGTCTGTTGGCCACAATGAGTGATGGATGGCTGCTATTTTTATAATAGACATACAGTGCAGTAAAGTCAGCAAATAGTTTGTGCAGCAGTTTGAGCAGAAGGGTCTTCTTCTTTTTCTCTTCCAGTCTTAGTAGTGTGCAGTTCTGCAGATACAGTCATGACTTGCCGCAGGGCACACTGCCCAGTAGCTGTTGGAGTTGCTGTGTCAGAGGCTTTGACCCAGACAGACCTTCTGAGATGTAGATGCAGCTTTACAGGTCCCAGGATGCAGGGAGGACTTGGGGCCACTCTTTGAGGTCTGGGCAGAGAATTAGTCTTCTTGCAGGAGGTGTCCTTTTGTTGATGGGTTGTGTCATCATGTAAAGGAGTTACAGGAAATCAGAAGGCTATGTAGAATTTTAGAAGAGGAGGAGATAGACAGGGTATCTGAGACACAGCTCCCAGGAGTCCCATCCCTTCCCAGCAATGGAGTTTTTGGAGGGCTCTGTACTGTGTAAAACAACACATCACAGCACTGTAGAAAAAGTCTGGAAATGGGTCACCCCTTATAGGAGGAGAAAGGCTCTTACTCCTGCAGTAGAGGAAGAGGCTTAGTGCCCTCCAGGCTGAGGAGCTAGGCATGGCTGCAAGCGAAGCAACTGGGCTGACAGACCCTGTGACATGCAGGCACACCTGGAAGAGACAGCAGGTGACTGTTGTAGGTGACTCTCTGCTGCAGGGAATGGCACCTACCTGCCAACTTGACCTCTTGTCTAAGAGGTTTGTCACCTGCCAGGAATGGCTCCAGTCATGGGCTATGATGCTATTAACTTTCCTTAAAGAAGAATAGGTAAGGATGTTCATTAAAGCAACTTCCAACCTTCCTATGTTCCTCTGACAAATTTGCATAGCCATTTTAGACAAAATCTTCGTATCCATAAAAGAGAGATATACTCCAAAGAGATAAAATAAAATAAAATAAAATAAAATAAAATAAAATAAAATAAAATAAAAGTGGCCATAGATGGCTATTGTTATTTACTGATTAAGTTAAATGTATTTTGGTATGATGAGGCTCAAGGGGGACCTGGCCTTTGTCCCCAACCTTTTGATTAAGAGCATTACCCCATGGTAAATTTGACCTGAGGAGTTTGTAAACCAGAAAAAGAGGTGCTGCGCTCATGCACTAGAAATCTGTGACAGTCCACTGTAATTTTTCACGCTTTCACTGATACAAAAACTCACAACATTTTTGCATCATTACTCCTTAAAAACATGTCCCCTCCTCTTCCCTTAAAAATGTTTTTTTCTGAAAATACTTTTAAAAAGCTTTAAATAGGCTTTAAATATATAAACAGAGAGGCTAAGAGTCATATCCCAAGTATGTCCTAAAATTTATTGGAAACAAACTTTGAGGCCATTTCCAATCTCTGTCATCTAAATACTCTTACTTTCATAGACATAGAGTCTCCTGTGAGGCCATCTTGTTCTATGCTTCCTGGAGTACCCAAAATCTTGTGTTCAAAGCCCAGCTGTGGTAAGCTATGCTCCTCAGTTGAACTCAGTTGACCTTGCACCATGTGGAGGTAGGAGACAATTTCTGAGCACCATGAAGCTCAATCTTGTTGCTTTAAGTTGCCTGGAAATTTGCTGTAGGCCAGCTATCACCATGCCCCTATTAGCTATGGTTAGTACAGAGTTAGTACAGAGCCAACTGGGAAAATAAGTGTAAGTGGTTGCTGGAAGGTGCATTTTTGAGCTATCTGGGAATGCGCTGCAGCAGACTGATTCCTCTCCGAATATCTCCTGTAGGCTGCCCTGGTGCTCGCAGGCATGTTTTCTCTTACCGTCCTACACGGGTTTGCACTGAACTGCGCAGGCTGCCCTAGGGTTTGGGCTCTTCTGTAAGAAAATCAATGCTGCCCTCATGCGGCCCTCGGCTTTCCTGGTGTCAGGAGGAGGCCGCAATTTCCAACACCGCTGATCTAGAGCGGGAAGGGAGAACCACTGTGCAATGAGATTGCCCCACTCTGTGCTTATCCGGGGTTATTCACATCTCCTCCAGCTTTGACACCTAGAATAGTCGCTTAAGCTGCAACTGCTGATCCAGTCAACCAAAGCAAAGTAAAAGCTCAACTGAGCTGTTCTTCATCGCTCTTTGGAAGAACCCGTCTTGTTCCCTTGACTAGACAGCAGACAACAGAGGCCTCCAGAGGTAAGGCCAATGGCACAGAAGCCTGCATTAGCTCCCCTGTTTGCTGTTTTAATGTGCAAAACTCTTTTAGGATGCCTTCTGTTTCATGCAAATGCAACCGGTCCTTGTGCTTAAAATCCCCAGACCTGCTGGGTACCAAGGGCTAGAGTTGTCTGTACAGCTATTGCTGGACCTCAGATAGGGGGAATTTTTAATGAAGGAATGCCAAGACAACAACAGTTGTATATTAAACAAATGTGCTATGCTGGGTGACATCTGGTGAGGTGGTGTTGCATTAAACTAGGCTAAATTCTGTTTTAACTTTAAACCTGCAGTAACCCTGATATAACTGTGATAACTTTGGACTCAGTCTGGTGCATTGGAGAGTGGAAACTGGCTTTGTCATTATCCAAAAAAGTGCAACAGACTCAGAGGCACTGAGGGCAGAGTGGAGCCCAGCCACTTTGCTCTTTCCGTCTTTTTCTAGTAGGAATTTTAAGGCTGGTTTCTTAGATTGCACTTCTCTATTTGTAGAGTGATTTACTGGATGGTTTTATAAAAGAGGCGCAGCCTCTGCTGTCATTCAAACCATTGCATGCCCATTTCTTTCAATGTATTTCATCTTTCCTTGAGTTTGCATAAGTGGGAAAGAAATCACAAGGGATTAGAGTAGCTAAACATCAGATGAATCAGCAGGCATTTGTGGTTCAACAGATACATGGGGAACATGACAAACAGCAAGATACTGGGCTAATTTCTGTCCTCATGCCCAAACTCTGCTAAATCAGTGAATGATAGGAATGCACATCTGAGGACACAAGTTGGTACACTGAGCGTCTCTCCCTCCCTCAGCTTAAAGGCTCTGTATTTGGGAAGGGGAACCAGCAGTTATGAGAAATCTCTACAGAGGGCAAGACTGTTCTTGCAGGAGGCCTTGTTCTACTTTTGTTTGCATTTTAACGGTTATCAGATGTGAAGTTCACAGGAGGAATAACTAAGCCCAAGTAAGATATAACTTATGGTGAGAAAAAAAATGGGCATGTAAATATGTTGGTGTTGAGGGACTGTACTTGTAGCAGTCTGAGATTCATTACAGGTAGGGTCTGGGTTAGGGTTGACTCATTTGAAATAAAAAATAAAATGCACTCTGGCTGCTGCGCATCTTCTGTGCATGCACACTGGCAATAGTAGCAATGCACAACTCTATCGTAACATTACTTCTGGCATACTGCTGGTGACCTTGTGTTGAGGACATGAAATAAGCTACTCCTCTTTAGTCTGGTTTGAAAGATGTGACTGCACACCCAAAAAAAAGTCTTCAACTGGCACAGTGGTAGTTCAGTAAAGTGAGAACAAAGTAAGGACAGGCCACCCTGCATGGGATTTGCTAGAACCTAGGATATATCGAGCTAAAGGGCAGGGAGTCTGCTGATATACCATCACTGTGTGTGCTTTGTCTGTGCTTTATCAGAAGAAAAACACTTCAGACTTGTTAATCCAGCTTCATGTCTGTCACTCCAGCTTTATTTAAGATCTCTCAGACCAACTCTTTTGGCTGGGACTGCATTCTCTTATTAAAAAGCTATATTTAGCCAATGAGTCATTTTACTAATCAAAGTGGAGAATAGGTCTGCTGATACAATGAAACCATTGCAGCCTCAGCTGAGCAAAGCAAGCCCTACTCTACCATTTTCTCTGAGGACTATATGTTCTGGTAAAATTCAATGTGCATTTCATGATGAGGGTGCTATTCCTTTTTTCCAAAGCACTACCATTTAGAAAAATATCTGCTGATATCAGTGGCCGCAATCTTATACTAGTGCAATGAAGCAGAGTTTCACTGGAATTAATGTGAGATATAGTCTTATGCTACCTGGTGCTTTTACATCGATAAAATGATGAGAATTTTAAAATTATCAGCAAAGGAAAACTAAATTAAATTAAACTAAAAACTAAATTAACCTGAATGTCTTCCTTGTTGCAGTTAGTATAGAGTGTTCTTTTTTCCCTCGTACTTTCTCCAATGTGTAATTTAGCATGTGAGCACTTTAGGGAAAAGAAGGAAGGATCTTTAATGGGATCTTTTGTGAAATGGGGTAGATTAAGTGACTGTTATTTTGCTAGAGAAGATTGTAAATTCAATACTTCAGACTTTACCCTTTTAAAGTGCTCAACCCTCCCTTAAATTGTGAATTTGGCTTAGAAAGGATTAAAAAGTGGGACTCCTTTTCATTTATCCTCTTTCTGTTTCCCCCAGCACAGTCTAAAGGCTCGGGTCAGGCTTTTTTGCTTCAACTGTGAGAGTGCTAAAAGCTCTCTTCATACCTTTAAAAATGAAAGCATTCACTGGATTTCAGTAGTGGGATGATAGGAAAAATGCCAGGTATTGTGAGACCCGAGTCAACATTTTAAGAGTTGGCAATGCTGTCCTCTCAAATGCAGGGCACTGGCTGGCTCACAAAAGAAAGCCTGGTTGTGGGGCCCTTTATCATACTGGTGTGTTTTGGCACAACTGCTCTCTTGGGGCGAAAGGGATTATTTGCACGAGTGAACAAATGTGAGAGTTGCCTCTGTGTAGGGCTTATGTCTGAGTGAGCTTTCTGTTCGTTTAAGGTTAAATGCTTCCTCTATAGTTGCACCGGATGGCGCCTTTCTCTGCTAGGTGGCATATCTGAAATCGGGGAGTAGGGATGGCGAGGACGTGCACGGCCCATTGGGGATGGGGCTGCCAATGAGTGATGGATAATCTTACCAAGAGGCTCTGACTGAAAACGTTTTGTCTTTGGCGTTTCTCACATGACATCGGCTGGTCCCAAGACGCCATGCAGTTTGGCTGTCAAATGGTGGAAGACAGAGACAGAAGGGCTCCTGGGCACTAAAGTAAAGACATGGTCTTTGTAACGACAGACACCACTAAAGCAATGTGTGCCTCGGTCTCTGTGTATAAAATATAACCGCAATTCTCCTGTCCAACAGGGCCTCACAGGAGCCAGGCCCGCACACGCGCTGTCAGCCAGCAGAGTGCGAAGGGCCCCTTTGGGGGCCCGTCCTTTTGGGGTAAATCACACTAAGGGGGTGCAGCAAGTGAAGGCCGCTGCGCAGACAGGAGTCTCCTGTGTCAGGCATCCAGGCTGGGGCCCGCGTGCCCCCTTGGAGCCCATTGCGACTTAGCAAGGACAGGCGCCTTCCCCTTCCCAAGCCTCCACCGCTCCTTTTCCTGCATCCCTGCATTCCTCCTTGCAGTCAGTAGGTGTCAGTGGAGCTCAGGACAACGCTCCCGGGCTCACCCCATGTTGTGTCGGGCAACCCGTGAGCAGAAAAAGTCCTGCTGAAACCCGGGGGAAATATTGGGGATATGCATCAGTTTGCAGCAGGCGGTGCAAAAGCAATACTGCGAGAGTGTCCTTTCCTCTGTCAGTTGGTGTAACCTCACCAACACTGAAGATACACTGTGTAAAGCTGCAGGAGGGAGGTTTATGTCTGATTAAAATGTATTCAGCTACAGCAAAGCTTTTCTTTGAGGAGGGATAGCACGGAGCTGTATACAGCACAGATCTCAGTTGCAAAGTTCCAGTGATAATGAGTTCTAATTTTTGTAGTACTTTTTAGACAAGTCCTCCTTGTGTGCCAGGCAAATTTGCCAGATTGTGTCGCTGCTGCTGCCAGGTTGTGTAGCCTGGGGCAGATGGCTTCACCTCATGGGCCAGGGTTTGTCCACCTGTAAAACAAAGCTGGCAATGATCGCCCATTGGTGTCCTAGGGCTATAGCATCAGTTACTTATTTCACTGCCTTGAAGAATTAAAATGCGGTAGGAAAAGAAATGCTACATCCTGGCACAGGAATGTTTGTCCAGCATCCGTGTTATTAGCATCTTTGATCTGAACTGCAAAAATGACAGCTATGCCTTCTCATGAAGACAGCTGATGGCTATAGTTAGGGAACAATGTTGCTTATTATAAACTAGCAGTGAAACCCGTGGTGACTATCTTCCAAGATCTAGACTAAGTAATTGAATGTGTGCACCTATAATCAAATTGCCTTGCATAGCTTCTCTCTTCTGCACAAGAGACAGCTGCATGCGGCAGGTTGATGGACAAGATGCAGTTATGCCAAGCACATTGTTTCTGAAGTAGCACGGTATATTTTGGAATGAATGAAATATGAGTGCCAAGAAATGGATGGTGTTAAGGTAGATGGGGCTCCGTCTCTGGCCTGCGGGTGCTTCCTGTGTTACCTCCGGGGACTCACACACAGATCGGCTTCATCTTTGGGACCTGTGTAAAGGAGAGCAATGAAAGATCCTCAAGCTCTGCTGTCCATGCCTCACAACATCTTACACAGTGAGGAAGGAGACAGGTGCCACATTCAAGCAAGTTGCCCAGAAAGCTTTTTATCAGCCAAGGTCTGGCAGCCCTGTGAACAGGAGAACTGAGTAGTTCTTCAGTCTTTTGATTCAGGCATCAAAGAAATATAAGTCACTGTAGGAGGTCTAACGATAGCCCTTAATCCCTCTGTGCCTCATCTCTCCCTTCTTTATTACTTTTTTTTAAGATACAGATCAATACTTCGCAGCCATACTGACAGCATACATACCCCCCGACTGCAATATTTTCTGGTATGTTGTTACTGTACTGGAAAATAAATAGGCAGAATTTTGTTATTTACTATTACATTTTAAGCAAGAGCATGTATATTTTGGAGGGAAGGCTAAAGATACACAGAGGTGTTCAGCCCTGACTTGTGCAATGGGTAACGGGAAACGAAGTTGTTCCCTTTCTGGCTCTCTGACTAATAGAGTCGTGTTGATAGATTTCAGAGAGAAATCTGTCTGGCTCCCAGAGACACTGTTGGAACAGCATAGAAATTTGAAAGTGTAGGGAAGAAATGCAGTTGCCCATCAGAAATAATAAGAACCGTCATTTGGTCAAATAGACGTTATAAAATAATTTAAAAATCACATCATGTTCTGGAGTTGTAGCTTGGCATTTCAGAAGATGAGAGGAGAGTATGCCAGCAGAAGCAGTGTCATGACCAAAGGGAAAAGCTGCAGAAAGTTTCTAGTCCAGCTATACACTGCTATAAACACCAGTGCTTTGTAGCTTTGCTGAACTGTGCTGTGTCCTAAGAAGGCATGTGATTAACTTGCTTAACTTGTGAGCATCCGCAGCTTGAGTTAAGGAGAAAGAATCTAATAAGGGTCTTAATGCCCCAAGCAGATCACCTAGGTATGAGTTTTTTGTCTTTTTTTTTCTCACTGACACAATGTCCTGTTGTGTGACCTGTTTAGATCCTGCCATGCCAACAGGACACCACTGTTTTTGCATAGGCAAAACTTAGTATGCTGTTTTTGCTCTTGTATTACTGATAATGATACAAATTTCAACATCACAAAGCTCCATCTATATTTTAAGCTCCTCAAAGAAGACTTTTCTTTCTACCTTTCTTCAACAAACTATCTTCTTAGTGGTTCTTCCTTAAGCCTCACAATCTCCTTTTGACTAATTTTTCATCTATTGTTTTCTTTCTAAGGACTTGAATTTGTTTTTCTGAGTGTGAAAAGATATTCATATCAAAGGATGTTCATCTTATTTTACTTTTATAATGATTTATGATAGTAAAGCATTTCTAGGTATTGTGTTCCACACAAGTTTAATGCATCATGCAGATTACTTGTTGCTGTACTTCCTATTTTCTTGCTAAAATACTTTCTATTTTCATCTTTAAAAAGTCTTTGTTTTAAACTTCACTAGATAAAAAAATGTGTGAGGAAGTAAACAGATCAGTATATAATACAGCATAAAATACATGTTGGTTTTCAAACCCAGGTATAACAGGATCAGAGTGGATTAGGTTTTTAAGAAAAAAAATAATAAAAAAAAAAAGAGAGAGAGAGAAAATACCAGTAGCCTTTTCTGAAACACTTGATTTTATTTTAGTTTCTTTCCTTGGCTGTCAGCTGAATAAAGGAGACTTCACCATTCCCTTTTATCAGTCCTTACTAGGGCAGAAGGCTGAAGCAGATAGGAGTCTGTGGACAGACAGGAGAGCAAGCAAAATGGTGGAAAAAGAAAAAGTGATAGTTAAGTGAGGAAAGAGAAATCTATGGAGAAGAATGGAGGAACACAGTGGGAAGGAAATTTGGCAATAACGATTTTGAAAGAGGCATGGACAAATGCCTGTTATGTGTTGGTTTTGGATGGACAGCCTGGATAGACTTACTGGATTTTAAACACCCAAAATAGGGTAGAGAGGTAAGTAGATAGGAACTCTGAAGGAAGATGAGGAATATAATAAACTAAATATAGATAGAAGCATATTAACTCACAGTTTAGGTTTGGAGGAGAGAGGGAGAGAGGGGTTTAAGTGTTGGGGGGAGAGGGCAAAATGCTATAACAGTGGCCTGTATGTTTATATTTATTTATATATATATATATAAAAAAAAGTGAAATTTATGAGGCATGGGTAAAGTGTTGGAGGGTACTCCAGGGAGAAAATACCATTCAAGAGAGAAATGGGAATGAAACCTTTTGTTAGAAATGGAAATGAGAAGACTTGTGCATTGCTGAAGTAGGAAACAGGAAAGGGATGATGTTATCATAAGTGCTTCCATGGGATGAAAATTTTGGGAGTTGTAAGGCCATCATATTTTTATTAGTGAGGAAAAAGGACTGTGCCTTGAAAAGCCAAGTAATAAGATAAATAGAGATATAAAGCTCTGAGTCTAAGAAAGTAGAGTTATGAAGCAACTGGAGTTGTGGAGCAAAGCAGAGAGGAATATACTGGTGAGAAAAAAGAGCTGCACACATACAGCAGGTTATTTCTACTTTTTATTAATCATTTTCTGTGACAAAATGAAAAATGATAGGAATGGTCCACAGTAAAATTACCAATTCATATCATATTTCAGATTCCAGCTGAGAAAACACTTCTTTTCTTTTGCATCTGATACAGGAGCCCTCAAAAACTGCACTGAAACAGAGGAATCCTGTTAGTCTATCTTGATAACAGCCTCTCTATAGTTAACTAGAAAATGAACATTTGTGCAGTTACTAGCAGTTCCTCAGTCCAGACACTGAGGCTGACTCAGTCAGAGCTTTCCAGTGAAACTGCACAGATCATTTTTAATAAGGCTATGGAGATATGTAAGGGTTTGTGACAGAATATACACCCATTCATAGACATTTTTCTGAGGGAAAAAAATTCCCCTAGAATTTGTGGCTGTCCCTTCCTTCTGTGTGGTAGAACAGGCAGAGAGGTCTCTGCTGGGTTTCTGCATGGCCTGTTCCTCTGCTTTGGGTGAGAGGATGAGATGAAGACACAGGAGGAAGTGGGAGGGTTTTTAGACTATTGCCATGAGCATCTCTGTGGCAGGCTCAGCAGAGGGAGCCTTGGGTGCAGCCCTGGAGCTGAGGAGGGGAGTGAACCCTTGGTGCATCTCAGGCAGCAAAAGGCTTCTTTCCATTGACTCCCTCTTTCAGCAGCTGTGGCTTGTTCCTGGGACTGGAAATGGTTAGGCAGCATTGCATGGTTCCTGCATACATGTGTACCTTGAACATTTTGTTCTGCCCATTCCATTTAGGAATGGTATATTGCCACTTGTTGCCTGCCCCTGTGACACTATGCTCCAAAATCCAGCTCTCCCACTGCATCCCTCTGGTGTCTGCTGTTCTTCTGGCCAAAAGAGGATCTGGAGGAGGACAACTCCATGTAAAGCCAGTCCAAGTTGTCCAAACTAGCTATCCACAATAGTCAGAGCACTTCAAACTCTCTAAACATCCTGCTGCCTGGCATGGGCTTCTCCAACGAAGAGCCAGTACATAGCGACTAGGGAGCAAGGGATTTCTGTTATATGGCAGCTCCCGAACAGGCCCCTGGTTAAATATTAACTTGCTGTTGCTGATCTTACAGGTCATTTTATTGTATCACCAACTCTCTTGACACACAAGGACACACAAGGAGAATATTTGGACTAGTGAGGTGTAAATGTGAATTTACGGTGCCTGGCTGAAAATTTTCCACTGTTAATTTTCTGACTGAAAACCCAGATTTTGGACTAACTGAATATTTTTAGAAAATGCCTGCTTGCCTCAGAAAATGTTTTTGGTCAAAGCCTAATACTTCTTAACTTTCAGCTGGAAGGCTTTCATTTTTTCTGACAGTCATTGTGTGGAAATATTTGCTCCTTGAGTTAACATTTTTTTTCAACAACAATTAGGATTTTATATTGGAAACTTCCTGTTTTCCAAACAGTTTTGTATTTTAGCAGCCCATTTGCCCAACAATGGCTCAACAAAAGCTGTCCATGTGCCAGACCGAGGCAGAAAAGAAGATCGATAGCGATAGTGTGTTTGTGGCTGCCCATTGTTTAGGAGAGCTCTGTTAAGTAAAAATGACTTTTAAACTAAAAAAAAAAAAAAAGAAAGAACCACTTTTTTGTGACACATGTGAAAAAACTTTTCCTATTTCCTTATCCTCAGACTTCAAAGTCTGTATTTTTTTCAGGTAATTCTCAGTATTTTTTTTTCAGGTATGAATCCATGGCTTCACTGAGGCAAATCAGTTATGAAAAAGGTGATTCAGGACATTTAGGGCAGGAGGGTAAGTTCCAGCCTGGGACATTTGACATGATGATCCCATCAGCTACCTTCTGTTTTCATCACTTCTTATCTCTGCTTCTATTTGCTGTGAATGAGGAGCTGTTCTCTGTAGAGCCATAAATTTACTGAGTCATGAAATGTTTGAAGCAGTAACTGCCACTTGAGTTAAAACTAGTCTGCTTGTTATAACAGGTAAGAGTGAAGAAAGCAAGTCCTTCTAGAAAATGTATTGGCCTACATATTATTTTAAACACAATTTGGCATGTAATTTGATTCTCTGGAAAACATGTTGTTGACTGATACGCACAAATTTGCAGCCTTGATGTCCTATGATGCATTACACATCTTCACATGCTTGCACCCATTGACAGAGCTGCTGGCTGACAGCACAAAGATTATCTGCTTAAAAGCACAGTGCAGAATCTCCATAGTTTGCCCCTTTCAGCACCACAGACTTCTTTAGAATTTAATTCAGGCATACTGATAAGTCTGCTGAATCCTTGAAACGTATAAGGCGGCTACAGGCAGTGTCTGCAACAGATGCTGCCTCCATCTGGCTTTACCCAGAGTTGGTGCAGAAACAATATAGACATTTTGCTTTGGTGTGAAGAGAGGGCTTGTGAGATGGAGCCCAGAGCAAAGCAGAATGGTCTTCTAGCTCCTCAACCAATGCACATCCAACCAGCTCAGAGTGGGAGGTGAGCAGAAGGTTTTTGGTCTGACAGCAACAGCGAAGTGAAAGGGTTCAAAGTCACTCTCTGGTCCACCAGAAAGGCATGGAGATGTGACCTGCTTTTCTAGGAGAAAGATAGGAATGTTTCAAGATGAGTAGTGGTGCATACCCAGCTACCTCTGAATAGTTTCTATAGCCACACTGACTAAGTAGGGCAAAGAGGATGAGCTTGAGCCGGAGAAATAAATACCCTCATCTGCTCTAAGTCAGAACAGCCTCTGAGCACCACCAAGGCTCTTTTCAGTAGAGCAGGGATCTTTTCAGCTCTCTTCCTAGGTAGGATCTTCTGGTTTTGCAGATGAAGTATGCTCATGGTGTGCATCCTACCTTCCCAGAGATTGAATGTGACATAGAAATATTTTATGGTATGCTCAGAAGTAAGGAAACAGTTGGAAGGTGGGTATTACCTATGAGAAATGGTAACTGGGGGCTGGGAGGGGCAGAGGGTGCAAGCTGCTGAGGGTGTTTGGCCAAGAGCCTGAAGTCTGATCTAAGTGTAACTGTTGGCAGGCCCTTTTTCATACACTGAGCAACTAGTCTCTGTTTGACAGCACTTGCTATTTTTTATGGCTTCCAAATGCTAGGTGCAAGCTGTGGTTGCTGCCATAACGTGAAAAACAAATATTTAGGGGATGAAAAAAAAGGGGGGGAGGTTGTGTGATTGTGCTTTTCTTCTAAGGTTAAAGAATGTTTCTGGTCACTTTGGAAAACAGTAATGGAAATATCTGCATACCACTGAGATGAAACATCTCCAACTATCCCCTGGGAAGAAAATTTCAATCCTTTCTGCTGTTTGGTATAAATGAATGAGCAAAAGATCTTTAACTATGGGTTTTGATAATGATAGAGGGAGATCTTTCATCACTGTTCCAGTTCTGGGGCTGCATCTGATGCAGGCTCATAGAGACAGAGGATTGTTATTAGGACTGTGCAAATAATATACAGCAAGTAGTTGAATTAAAGAGTTTAGTCTTTTTTTTCTGTTTCTAAATTATTTATGAGACAACCCAGATACTCTTGAATGTACTCTTTGTTTGAAATAATTCTGCCCATAATTTCTGTGAATAATCACTCATTTGTAGCTTGTCTATGAGCATTTAGACAGTCAAAATGTTAGTTGTTTGGACTGGACAAATGATGACACATTTCTGTTCCATGGTTACATGAGAGTAATTCTGAGATTTCCACTGAGAATACTCACAGTTACCAGCGGTAAATTTGCTTTCTGTAAACACTTTCAGAAATTAACATGAATCTTTTTGGCAAATGTATATTCAGCTAAAATAATCATGGAAAATAAAAAAGCGGGGAGATGAAGTTAAGAAACATTTATTTGGAAAGCATTAAGAAATATTTCCTATGGTCCTTGTCATGGTTAAATGGATGATTTCAATCTTTATGGTTCACAGTCTGGAACCACTTAGTCAGAAGTAAGTTTGCTTGGAAGATTTCTGCTTGAACCTGACATAGTCCACCAGCCCTACAACTACAAAAGGTTTTCTGCTTATCATGGTCCAGGGCTGACTGATCTTCTGCTTTACCAGTAGTGTCTGTATTACGTGGCTCAAAGCCAACAACCTCTTCTAACCATGATCAAGAGTTTCTGTGATGGCTCAGGACTGGCCATCAACCCAAGCAGGGCTGCGGGACCTTCCAAATGAGGGGACAGAGTGGGAGAAGCTCATGGATATGCTTTCACCTTCAGTTCTGTGTTTCACTGTGATGGCCAGGTGGTTTTATTATGAACACACCTTGAAGAATAAATAATGTATGGTTATTAAGCATGAAATATTCAATACTAGGTACAAACTAACCCACTTCTCCCTTGGAAGAAAAAAAAGACAATTGCTTTTAGTAGGAAGTAATATTTTATAAATGAAGCCAGTACATGAATCTCTCTTTTGAATCACCGATTTTTTTTCTTCTTTGATTTCTTTAATGCAAACTTCTGGCTGACATGTCACATAAACAAAATGTACTACAGAAATGATTTTTCGGCAAAAATTTTGCTACTTTCCAAACTCTTAACTCTGCTGTTGTAGGTTGGTGGACATTTTCAACATGCTAGCTCTTTTGGGACATGCCGAAGAGCAGCTGTCTGAGCCTGTGTCAAGAAAGCACTAGCCTAATCAATCCTTAGAACCAAGGCTGTCTTATATATTGGATGCCAGATGTCACTGGAACAGCAGTTTTTATAGTGTTTTAAAGAAATATCTTCTGATGCCTTATAAATTTCTCAAACATTGTAATGTTAAAACAGTTTCAGTTAAATTTTTCATTACCATCACATTAGCTACAGGCTGCCTAGGAAGTTAATGGAAAGCAGGAGATCTGTAAATGATGTTTAAATTTAAAGCAGTGAGGAGAAAAATGTACACTTTGATTTAGGAGATGAAATAAACTGTGCTCTTGGGCAACTCACTTTACTCCATTTTCCCTACCAACTTTTGTCTTTACCACTTAAGGAGCAAATATGCTGAGTTTCAGATGACAGATAAAGAAAATTAAGCTTATGGAATAAAGGAAGAAAAATAATTCTGTTCTTTCTTTGGCCCTTCCTGCTTTCCTCCAGCATTTTGTTGGGCCCTTTACTCTTCTTTTTTGCCAGCATCTCCTTCCATTCTTCCCCTTATTTGGAATCCTGCATTGTCCCCTCTTCCTGTTCTTCCTTTGTCTACTTTTCCTTTTCTGCTTTTCTCCTTTTCTTGTGTACTTGCTCACTCTGTAGACTCTAAAACTCCTTTATCTTTTACTTTATAACAAAAATAGGAAGTATCTTTTTGGAGTTTTAAGCGGCTGACCTGGAGGGATGCCGTACTTTGGGCCCTGGGCATGTGTGGTACCCTCGGCTGCCATACTCAACCATGCTGAAAGAAGTGGAGACTGCCTTCAGTGATGGTGCTTTCCTTCCTCCTTTTCAGTTTTTCCTGCTATTTTTCCTTCCTCTTTCTATTTTTGTCTTCCAACTCTCATTCTCTTTCTTTACTGGAGACAAAAAAAATAAAGAAGAAAGACTGAAGGGAGAAAGACTGTAGCCTAGGAGTATTGCCTAAAGGAGAGAGTGTCTGTATAGTCTTTTTCTGTGTGTGTGTGTGTGTGTGTGTGCGTGTGTGTGCGTGTGTGTGTGTGTGTAAAATGAATACCAAAGTAAGTTTTTATTCATCTTATTTACATTTTCCAGAAGATATCATAACTTGTAGAACAAACTAAAGTCATATTTTTTTTGCACTTTGGCTATCAAAATGTTTTGATTGAAATTTGCCAATCTCTAAAAGTGTTTTCTTTTTTTTCAATTATCTTATTTTAAAGTGATTTTTTAAAATAAGCTTTCCTAAACAGCTCCCCTTCACCTGCTTTCTTGTTTCTCTTTCTCTTTTCTTTTCTGTCACAGATCCATTTTTTCTCTTGCAATAATTCAATAATTTTTTTTTGTTTCATAAGAAACATGAAATATTGAATAAGGAATCCAGAACCCGCTGATTTAATGCTTCACTCAAAACTCTATGTATCCTTTTCATTTTGCCATAGATTTTCCCACTTGCAGTTGATGGGAAGTGCTTTATGTGCTGAAGTAAACTGCACTCCACAATTTTGCTTTAATGCAATGTTGTATCATGTAACTAGCTGGACTACATCATGTGGTCACCTCATTTTACAGCAAACTAATAGCTGTTGATAGAGGTTCATGTATACAGCTACTGTGTGAGCTGGACTTGCTGGGAAAAGATCTTTAATAGAAATTGTTCTCAGCCAGTTACTCGAAAAGCCTGTATGCCATTTTGGCCTCTATATGATGTGTGTGTGGAAAATAATGGAGGGTTGAGACTGATTTATGTCTTAAAAAAAAATAGCACGAAAGGGCAGCAGCAATATCATAGAGCACAGAAGTGGTGCTTGAGTTGTGCGCAGAATCCTGAGGATTCCCCCTGTCCCCTTCTGAAAAGGAAATGAATTTCATGTCATTCCAGCTCCTTTGTTTGTTTTTTAAGTAATAAAGGCTCAGAGCTGTGTTTAAAGAATTAAAATTAGAGAGATCACTGTACTATAATGTGGGGTGGGTGTGGAAAATGCTGCTCATGAAGTTATTGAAAGAGGCTGCACATAAACTCTGGCCACCAGCATTTCTGTGAGGGGGGAGGAATATGAGGAAGACTTTTTTAAAAACAGGGCTAACGTGCACCTTGGGTGCTCTGCTAGTATACCTAGCCCATCTGTCTGTGTTTGTCTTGTTTAATTGGATTGTGAGCTATGCTGGACAGGCTCCTCTAGGCAATGTGCTGACAGCATCTAGCTTGATTTGGATCACTAGACTCTACCCAACTCCAAATAAATAAGAGCGAGACAGGTTCCACAAGAAAGAAGGACATCATTGGTTCTGGGAAGAAAAGGATGGAACTTTCTCAGTCTCAGCATAAGGGATTCAGACCTGAGCTGCATAACCTGACATCTGAAAATGAGGGCAGATCATTCATGGAGCTCACCAGTGGCATGTTTTTAACATTCAGAGATGTTAGACAGTTGTTCTGTCAAGCTATCCTAAACGGATTTTGGCACAGTCCTCTTAATCTGAACAGATTATGAAGAATGCTTGCATGAAGATGGATGAAGGTTACTGAACTTTACACAGTTTTTAAGGCATTAAGTCACCTCCATTTCTATTGAGGAAATTACACCGGTGTCATTTTTATTAAGAAATATAACACAAAGCATTAGCTGACTGGTAGGCATTAGTGGCCTATGTCATTAAATTGTAAGACCTCATTTGTCATGATGCCATGATTAAGTCAGCAAGCAGGTTGGATCTCACTTCTCGGGGTGAGGACTTGGCCTGACTCTTGTGTCAGTTCTTGCTGCACCAATAAAATAGATTTGGCAGTGAGGGTATCTGCCTGTTTCCTTGTCAGTAATTAAGGGCAGCTGGTTGCAGTGAAGTAACTCAGGCCAGGCCAAGAAATTCAACTACAGAGTAAAGTGTAATCCTAATCCCTTTGAAACATGAATGTGCTTCTTTCACACTGGGTAGTCAAGAGCCAACTAGATTTTGCAGGTGTTCAGAAAATGTTCTCCTTCTTTGTAATCTTACAGATTTTTGGCATTATCTGGAAATATAATAGAAAAGTGGTTCTGCACACAAGGGAGTCCGAAGCAGGGCTGTCTGATTTCAGGGTACAATTGCCAACTCTTGCAACATCATCAATTTTCTTAATGTTAAAGTAATGTTAAGTCTGAAGGTCACAAACTTGTGTTTTATGTTGTCATGGATCAGTTAGTGCTAGACTCTCAGGGCAGAATTTTGACGGGACAGTCAGGACTAAAACTCTCAACAGGTCTCAAGGCTCCAGTTCCAGGATTCTTCTTCACAGATGGTCCCAGGTTCATAGAGTGGGTAGTTAGGATGTTTCCAGCTGGGAAAGAATGTAGTTTAACTGTTTATGTTGCAATCTTCTCACATGACATATGTAAATGTAAATATATGTATATTTTCTATATACATATGTTTATAGATATATACATATATGTATATTTACATGTATATGTAAATGTATGCATATATGTAAACACACAGGTTAGGATAATGCATACAGACCTCTGTGGTCATATCTCCTATATTTCCTGTTTTCAACTGCAGAAAAAAAGGATTCAAGTCCTGGAATGATCTTCCTGAAGACTACCTGGATCTTGAGCATACTTCATGAGTTTAAAAAAACAACTGAACTTGGTTGAACTGAACTGGACCTATGGTCTAAAAAGAGCAGTGCCTTGGATCAGGATTAAGGTTCACTGACCAAACAGTGAGAAGGAAATCTGGGCAGTGCTTTGCTTTATTGTGCATCATTTTCAGTAAAGCTAGATGCATAAGTTGTAATGATTAAAAAGGTGATGTATCCTCCTTTTCTTTTTCCTATTTGAAAACTGTCCTAGTAACTTTCTCATATGCATATGTTACTCAGAATTTTTCACTGAATAATTTCTAGACATAATTATTGCATTTTTATCTCATCTGGAAAGTAATGCTGCATTTGACATTGGAGCTGTTTACATTAGAGACATAAATCTTTCTTTTCTCGACTCTGAATCACATTTCCCATGCTACCATTTGCAATTACAGATACAAAACTTGCTTTTTTTTGACTGTTCTTCAACATTGTCTTATCACTAGCTGTTTTGGATGCTGCTGAAGCACTACTAAAGTAGTTCACTCATATATTTGTGACAAAAGACTCACAGAAGCATGAATATAGCTGAGCAAAAATTAAAGCAGCAAGTAAGCATATGCGTTTTGTCTGACTATGGCACCAAGATATAACAGAAGAGTGAGACCACCCATATACTGTCTAATCATACATTTATACTGGTGGCATATGTCAATGCATGTAGCATTACAATTACTATTGCTATTCACTTACATGATGCTCAGTCAATTCCTAAAAAAAAAAAAAAAAGAGAGAGACCTGTACAGGCTGCTTCTTAAGGGAGCAGCCAATTCTAGGAGATGGAGCCCCACAGACAGAGAAAAAAGTGTTATCTACTTCAATATGCCAGTGCCCTGGTAAGGCACCTTGGTAGGCCTTAAAGAGAGTGGAAGAAACCAGGATGGTAAACACAAACAACTACTCCATTCTGCTCTTTAAAGGAAAGCGTTGGGCACCAAGGAGAATGGTTGCTGAATTAAGAGCAACAGGCCAAAAAAATTAAAAGAAGGAAGAGAAATATTTTGTTCCTTGATTGTAATTTGGTTTAGACACTGACCTGCTTAGAAATCTTTCACATGAAGTAGAGATTATTTGTCTCTGTGATCAGGCACTACTGAATAGAGGTTTTTGTGGGACAGAGTTTTTGGAATTAGATAACTAGATTTCACTTATGTCTCACTTTTTGTGGCTACAGCCTCTTTGACTTAATCCAAAGTAAATGCAAGGCTTTTGCGCATGGTGCTCCATTGTGAGTGGAGAATTTTTCATAATGAAAGCAGAAACTGGAACAGAAAAAAAAAGCATTTGCAGCAAACTTTCTCAGCTCAAAACTTTATCAAGATTGCTGATAGAGCTGAATGGTATATTTTAGTTGTGTAGTAAAGAGGAGCTTTTCTACCAAGATTGTCGAGAGCATTCACCTTGAATTAAGCAATGGATGGTAGCTGATGGAATACGAGCACGTGAACTCAAAAGCAAGCCAATGCATGCATGCAAAAACATTTGGCAATTGTTTAGTGGAACAGCGACAGCCTTAACAGAACAGCATTAGGCAGGGGGCCAACAGGCAAAAATATTTGTAAATAGAGTTTGCTAATTTTTTCCACTGGCAAACAAAACAAAAGAAGGAGGGGGAAATTAGTGCTCCGAAGAGACAGGCCCAGGATCACAGGTCTCTCTAAGTCTGTGAACAGAATCCCTCTTTAATCCAAGTCCCACATGCAAATAAGAAGTGTTTGTGTGTGTGTGTGTGTGGCAGGGCATATAAAGAAGACATGTTAAGCAAGTATTGTTTGAGTTCAGGAAGAAGAACTGAAGGATGATCAAAGATACAGGCAGTTCCTTCCTTCGCCCCAAAAGAATCCCACAGCCCAATCATGAAACTTGTATTAGTAGAAGTTGTGGAATATTTCAGGCTATGGGCCTATCCTTTGGAAAGCTCCATCTTGGTGTGATGCTCATAAGATATAGGAAAGGATATTGCAGTGCCCATCTCTCTTACCTCTCCTTCACTGCTTCCTTCTCCTGAGAATGTGCAAAAGAATTACTATGTTCAAGGTGTACAATGCAGTACACTGAGATATGATGATTTCCCTGGAGTCTGATAGGAAATCTATAGCAGGGTCAGTCAGTAATTGAGCTTATATTTACTATATCTCATACCTTACACACAGACATATCCTCTCTAAACTGTTTCTTTTAGAAAACAAAACCTTTTGAGGAGAGCCACTCATTCCTGTGGCTAATGTTACTTTTAAAGCCTATATGGTAAACCTCAGCTGTGTGATGCTGACTATGGAATTCTAGTATTGTGGAAGCCAGTGGAGATGTCACTTCTGTAGAAAACAGGGTATTAGCATTAGATAAAAGTACATTACTGAAATGTAATTTTACTGCAGAAAAGAGTGGGCTATAGAGATTTTTTTTGAATGTATGTGGTGGATCAACTGAGTGATCTCCTCAAACCAGTGTTATGTTGTTGCCTATCTGCTCAGCTCCATAGCTCTGCTCTATGTATATTCTGGAATCCTAGGAGGTGATGCCTGTATATTCAATGGACATATTTGGGGGGCTTTGAGATTCTCCTTTGAAATGGGGTTTTTCAACTCAGTTCAGATAACCTTTAGCCAAAACACAAGCTCTGAGTTGTTTTATTCAAAATAGTGGAAAGGAGTCTTGTAACACATAGTGTTCACTGAAATAATATAACCTTATATAAAAAAAACTCCTGTTATCCTGACTCATGCCTGGCCTCTCTTCCAAAACAAAAAAGGCATCTTAAAGACCACAAGAAAGAGTTAATGAGTTTTATACTCAAACAATGCTGATATTCCAGAAGTGCTATCTGAATTACAGTCTGCCAGTCTTCCTCCCTCAAAAATCACCTCTGTTTTTGTGCAAAATAAAACAAGATAACAAATGTTCAAGGAAGAACTTGCAGATCTAGCCATGTTTCAGAGGGGACTGGGAAGAAAGCAAATAGAAAATGTGTTTAGCAAAAATTATCACATGGTAGTTAATACCTTCCCGGTAGCATTCTTAGTTTTTTCCCAGAAGAATAGCCTGCACTCCAAAAGTTAAGTTCTTACTCATGTAGGGGCTGAGAACCTGAGCAACTACATAGAGAAGGCTGACGTGTTTACTCACGTAGATTCAAGTAGGATCAATAGTGAGTCATGCGGTTTCATCAAGGGCAGGCTGGGGCTGCAGGAGCCTGGAAATGGTCCTAGGAGTTTCAGAAGCTGTACTTATTAATGTACTTAATATATACTGTAAGGTGAAATCAAAAGATCATAGCTTGACCCTTATGCAAAACTACTTCTTGAGGGGAGCACAAAAGGTTGCTTTTAGAGAGATCAGGAAGAAAGCCCCCAGCACATTGCTTTTGTTTCTTGCTGTGACCAAATCCCACTACAAACAGCTTGTGATTTATTTCAGCTGCATAATAATATTACAAAGTAATAAAAATAAAGGCATATTTAATGATGTCTTTCTATTAAATGGTATGCCCTGGCTGTCTACCAATGGCTATACAGACCTACTGGCGCCTCTGTCAAGGCTCTTTCTCTCAGCGTGGGGAGAGACATTAAATAACATGATAGGGTCCTATGTGCCACCAGGTTATGTTGCACAATTCATTTCCATTAGGCAAGTCATTTTTTCCTTTCCTTGGCCACTGCAACTTCGTTATGCTAATAAATACACTTGTGTAGTGGGACCCAATTTAAACAAAGATTTGACATAGTAACTTTGCTAGACACATCCTGAATAGGACATCTGGGTCTTATCACAGCCAAAGGTCATTTCTGTCACCCTCCCATCTTCACAACATATAAGTGCTATAAGGCAGAGCTGTCTTCAGGATCCAAGGCACATTTGTTATTTCCATTATTAGTTTAAAAAGATCAGACAGTCCAAGTTTGAGAAAGAAAAGAGAGATTTTCACTGTATAGCAGAGAAGAGGAATTACAATGGCAGGGAAGAAATCATCTGTCTACATTGTCCTTCTCAAAAATGTTTTACAAAGTGGACACGAATCACTTCTCCAATGAGCAAAATGCAATCATCTCTGTACAGCACAATGCGTTGGAGGACACTACACTCATAGAAGTTGAGCAGAGAGGCAGAATTAAAGTGCACTAATCATTCAGAGCTCTAAAAACCTGCTTTTGTGAAAAGTGATGCTAGGATCTCCAGTTTCTCTGGTTCCTGAACTATTTTGGTTGAGCTGGTAGTGGCTCTCAAGTAGCCAAAATGGAATGAGCAGCTTTTCTCCAAGCATACTATGGAGTGCTCGTTTACTGAGGAAAAACTATAACGGCCTTTCTGACTATCACAGACCAGAATTGCTCATGCTTTCATCTCCCCTCCCCTCCCATCCTACCCCACTTGTCTGTGATAATACTCAAGGACCTGCACTAAAACTGCCTGTTGTGGGGGTCCCCCTTTGCTGAGAGGAGGGGAGCTTTGCTTCTTCCAAGGGGCAGGACATGCTCTGCTTAGCTGTCACCCTGTGTTTCTATCTAGGAGTAACACAGGCAGCAAGAGAGATGCTGAAGCAGCTGGAAGCCAGGAGCAGACATTGCAGTGCTAGACTCCCACTGCTTGAGTCTACAGGCTTCCAAAGACCCCAAATACACTGTAGAGCGGGGCCAGGGCTAAGCAAGAGGCAGGCGAGGTGGTTGGCCCTCATACAGATACCCTCAGCGGAGTTTAGGGGGCCTGAAGCCATGCTCAGGGATTTGCACTATAGATCCTATGTACTGTGAACTGCAATAGCACTGCGATATTTAATCCAACTATCAGGCAAAATATAGCCACTAAGATCCTTAATGCTGTGTTAAATGCCTGGTTCATCTCTGACTCATAGATGGTTTCCCACATGCTGAGTTACCAGCACCACTTTCTGTAGCACTCTTGTTTTTTTGACAGTTTCCCATCTCAGGATCAAGCAATGTTGACCTTGGTTAATTATTCCCAGAGGGAACGTATATACACAGTATCCTCCCACACAAAGCCGCGTTGCCAGACTAATCCCGACCTGTTCCAAAGGTGGAGGCAAGGAGCACGGGGGTAGGGAGAGCCGCCAGGGTTTGCGCAAGCAGAGGGGATGAAGGGCAGGCTGCCCTTACGTGCAGGCATGGGGAACAGGCAGTGGCAGTCAGACAGATGGGAGCTTTGCCCGGGATCCCAGCCCTTCTCCCACCTCTCTGTGCCCTCCAGATGGAATCTGCTGGTCTCCGTGCAGCACAGCTTTGGCACGCAGCAGCAACACTGATGCTGTGGCACTGCAACTGCTTGTGTGGCGTGGTCTGTGCTCAAGCTTACCGGCCTACCTTAAGGCTCCAGAGGGATATAGGGCTACTCCAGCACATAAGGGAACAGCATACTGTATATCCTGACATTGAGTTGCTTCTGTTTTGCATCACATTTCCGTGATTGGTAGGGTTTATCAGCACGACAGAGGTTACACAACTTGTCTTCAAGACTTACTAAAATTCTTTAAACCTGAGAGCTCCAGGAATTGTACCTTTAGGGTAATTTTGCAAGTTTTCTGTGCAGCTGTACTGCAGAGGCTGAGTATTTTGACTGCTGGTAAATACCGGAGATGGTTAGAGACTTTAGCTAAGGCTGTAGGAGGAGTATTTTTGCTTCCTGTTTATTGCCTATTGTAGCAGTTGGTGAGGCACCTGCAGCTCTGTCCATTCGTTGCTCTCTGAATGACCTTCTCACATATCATCTTAGTTCCCCTTAGTTCCCCCACTCTTAGATCATATCTTAAACTGATACTCTGTTTGCCTGCAGTTTAGTAGTTAGTTTAGTTTACAGAGCCGAGTTAGGCAGCTGTCACTCTTCTACTTAAAAATCAGTGATCAATGTTGAAATTACTTTTTTACCCTGTTCTTACTGTGTCCATTTAGTCACAGGAACAAAGCACATTATAGCAAGATTTCTGATAAGTACTTTTTTGCACTACAGAGTGCTCACTTGCACTCCGATCTAGTCATCAATAGTCAAATCCCTTTATGAGAGAAAAAAAGTAGTCCTTTAAAATGCTACTACATTATCGCTCTGTTGCTTCTCAGTGATGGTGCTGATTGCCAAAACAAGTTTTTTAAATAGGCTTGGACCAGAAGATAAAATCTCATGACAGGCAGCTTGGAACTTTTATTTTAACAAACCACGAAGTGTTTACTGAATCTGTATGTTCAACCGACACCTCGTGTGCTCTTGCTTGATTTCTCGCAACAGCCTGCTATTAAATTCACTCAGTGTATAGCACAGTGAGCACTTAATAGCGTATTACATTAATTATTGCATATTATATAATATACAATAGAATTGTAAATACTATGCTATATAGAATTAATGTTACTTAGAACAGTTTCCATTGCACTCTAATGTGATCTTGATAAAAGTATAAATTGTTAATAATGAACACATGCTGAAAGAAAATGTTTAATATTTTGTGCCTTCTTTATTCTTACTACATAATGAGGAGGAGAAAAGGAGAGTCCAGTATTCTTCCCTTCCTGCTTTGCTTTTCACTTAAACTGCAGGTCTAGCCAGTTCCATAATAAAAATACAAGCTCCTGAAAGTGGGTGTGTGTGGCTCACAGAAATTGGCTGGAGAAGTTCAGGGCCTAACCTTCAATCTGCCTTGATCAGTACTCCAGGATCTTTTTTCAAAAGCTATTTTTCTGTACTCTAATGTTCTGCCAATCATAATTTGTATTTCTGAACACATGAAAGGACAATTTCCCATCTCCGGTGGAAAAAAAAAAGGGGGGGACATAAAAAGTATTTCAGGTCAAAACTAAATTTTCTTCTAAAGCTTCCTACAGGAAAACAAAAGCCATTTCCATTACAGACATAGTTCAGGCATCTCTTTAAAACCGATGGCATACGGGAGGTGTTAACAAGCCGTGTGCGCGGGGTTACATTCTCTTTTCCATTCAAGTGTCAGCTTCGCTAGCTTGCAGCCGGACGCAGACCAGTGATCCATGACTGAGCACATCAGCAAAGTATGATGTAATGGGCCCTGCTCTCGCTCTATCCTTCACACGGCCGCGGAGCCCCATCGCATGGAGTTAATCATTGACACGAAGGAGGAGGCTTCAGCACACTCGCGGCAGGGGGCTGGGGAGGGGGGCTCGCCACCAGTGAGCTGGAGCAGTGGAAATTTTCTGCTCTGACCAAGCCACTGAAGCCTTGAGGAGGTGTTTGGTATTGTTGGGGGAAGGCTCTTTGATGAGAACTTGATGCCAGCTTCGTGTTTGGAGGTGATGTTTTATGTGTAACAGCTCCCCACCACCACTCTCCTAATCTCTATTACATATCTACAGACAAAACAGCTACTTGGCATCATGCTGCGGATGTCTGCAACTTTTGCCAGGACGTTGAACAGAGGCCAGGAACTTGGGTGGAGACAGGAGCCAGAAGGTCATCTGGGGTTGCTGCTCTTTGTTAAAGCTAAATAACGTTGTGAATATACTAAACCCCTTTCCAGGCAATGATTTTTTTTCAAGGCTTTCAGTAGTTGCTTTTTATTTTTTTTTCATTGGGCTGGATCCATGTACAAATATGTGAGGCAGAGCGGACTGCTCATTTGCACTTAGCATGAAACCTTTAGTTGGAGTTTTATTGAGGAAAATGAAGCAAAACAAAGTTTGCCTTGTGAGAACAAGAACTTGGGCTCTTTGTCATTTCCTCTCTTTAGACACTGATCCAATACTCACCTTCATGAAACTATCAGTAGATTTTATTATTGTTCCCTAGCAGGAGAAGTTAAAAAACAAATCTGGAAGTGAGAATGAATTTTGGCACCTGGAACGGCACAGTTACAGCTGGATCCGACGGCATTACTGAGCAGTAGCTCTGCCTTGACATGCTGCTGGAATCAGTGGGGACTGAAAAACTGCAGGAGTGAGATTTGCCTTTTACGCATCCAATGCTATTAAATGACATCTATAGCTACATAGATGCATCCTCTTATGTTTACATGCAAGATATTAAAATTTATATGTATTATTGGGTCGTGGTGTGTCTCTCCTTCCTAAAACAGGCCTCAGGTGGAAGGAGAACAGTATTGGGTCTCTTCAGATTATGGATAGCTCATCTTTCCATGTCAAACTATAGCAAAATAGTTACAGATATATATGATACAGTAAAAAATTGCTTTCTTCCTTATTTTTTGCTTGTGAACATGCACTGTATATTGAATTGTAACTACCTCTACTTCACTGCTTGGCATGTAATAGCCATGGGACATACGTCATCGCAGTTGACATTGGGTAGCTTTTTGGTGTTGGAGGCACCTCTGTTTTTCTGTATCATGCCCCTGACTTTCAGTGGTCTTGTGATTGGTGTGGCTGCATGTGATCATGCGACTTGTCAGCAGAAAATAATCTGCAGTGCAAATTTTCAACATTTTTCCAGTCCTGTTATTCCAAGTGTCCTAAACAGCTACCCATGACTCTGTCTGAGGCAGATATTTTTTACTNCAGAAAATAATCTGCAGTGCAAATTTTCAACATTTTTCCAGTCCTGTTATTCCAAGTGTCCTAAACCCATGTCTGAGGCAGATCTTTTTTACTATGAAAATGAACTGTGTGATTTTGATGTGGTAAAAAGGAAATCTCTTCCCACATAAAGATCTCTTGTAGATCTGTGTCCATGGAGATTTGCTAGTGACCTCTCCTTCATGTAGCACCCTGAATATCCAGCACCCTGAATAGCCCTTGGCATAGGGGAAGGACCCTCTGCATCTTCAGATACAGGGTTTTGGCCTGCAAAATCTCATCATGGGTACATTAGGGATAAAGAAATTTGCTCTGAAATGGGAAGAACACTTTCAGGAAGAGCCCGAAACCCAGCAGTGAATCATATGGAGGCAAGAGATCATTTCCAAAAAAAAAAAAGCCACCATTTTCTCATTTTCTGATTTCAAAAGGCAAAATCAGCCCACATACGGATGAAGGCTTATCCTAAAGTCATGAGGAGTTTGTGTTTCTCCCATTTGCCATTTTCTTGTGACACATCAACAAAGTACCTTTTTCTTTGTTAGCTAAAAACGATGTCCTCGATATATGATTTCTTCAAACTCATTCCAGAGGTGTTTAATGTCTGTTTTGCTTCTGCGATTTCAGTTAGAAAGAGCCACATGCCATTAGGAAGGAAGCAAGCTAGACAGTTTATGTGTAAATATCCCAATTCTGCATTTTCCTCAGTCTAGGGTTTTTATCTAATTTTTTACCTTTCCCAGACAGCACGCAGTAAGGTGAGATGATACTCACAGTATGGAGGGTGGGCCTAAAATGTTACAAATAATCTTCACAGTCCTCTCTGCTGTGCTTGGGATGGAGTGAGGACAACCAGCAGCGGTCACGAGAGAATTCTGTGCTGCTTCAGGTGTTTCCCAAATCACATTTTGTGCCTGATGCCCGCCTGATCCTTAGCAGTCCCAAGGGAGTGTGTGATGCATTCTTTATATGGTCCTTTTGTCAAAAAGAGCTTTGCGTCACTTCCTTATTATATAAATGGCAATGTGAAGGTTATGCCTTACCCATCTGCTATTCTTCTTCTTCTCCAAAATGGGACTGCCTCTTAGGAAGCAAAAAAATACTTGTATATAAGATAGAGATGCATAAATATACATGCACATGATGTGTGTGTGTGTGTATATATAAATATATAAATGTATTTTTTCCTGGAGTCTGGCTGAATGGGAAGCAGCAAAATACAAATTATTTTTTGTGTGGCTACTTTTATCCAGATTGTGGCACCATTTTCCAGAGCCATTATTTAATTCTAGCATCTGAGAAACTCTTAGAATAAGATTTTGTGGTAACTACAAATAACAAAGGGAGAAAGACTATAGAAAGGTAAAAAGGCTGATCTTGATTTGCAACAGGAAGACTAAAAATCCCCACAGTCTGTCAGTCTTGGCCCAGCCTTTTCACTGTTTAATATAGTTTCTTTCTTTTTTTTTTCTTTTTAAAGGACAAGACAAATTGTCTAGCCACAAGAATTTAAACAATGCTTTTAATCTAAGTGAAGAAATGTGCACTACTGCTTGCAGCCTTTTAAGTCAAATTTTGCCATATCTCAGCACAAGGTGCGTTCACAGAGAGGGCTTGACATAGCTGTGCACTAAGGCTTGCTCAGCTGCACTGTGCTTGATTTACCAGGCTGAGGGGCCCAAAGAACCTGTTGCCATTTCTTTTTGCTAGGTCAGAAATGTTGGCCATTCGTGGGTATTACCATTTCATTAACATGCATTTAGGATAGTCTGTGTGCCAAGTCAGGGAAAATGAATGTGCATGCAGACATACACACATAAACGCATATGTATAGAGACACACGTGCAAACACATACTGTAAAGGAGACAGATGGTTTCTATTACTTCGTGCAACCAAGTGCAGGATGCAGATGATCCAAAACAATTATCATTGAAGTTTCATATTGCAGTTTGAAAGAGATTTCGTTCATCCCATACTTAGTGTCATGGATCTAGCTACAAAGACATACATGATATAGGGATTTTAAAATAATGATAATTAAACCTTTTTTTTAGACTCAGTAAAATGTTAGAATTTTGAAATGAAAACTTGCTCGGCTCTATAAAACTAGAAGCAAGTGCAATACACCATCAGGATCCTGGAATTTTTCATTTTCAATGGGAACTTATGAGTGTTTCTCAGCTTTTTTTTCAAGCCAAGGACTACCTAACTCTTCTGGGAAAATAATCTACAGGCTGCCACCCTGGTTTCCTTTGCAATAGCTAATCTTCTAACCAGGCTATTTTTTGCACATACATGTATTTTTATTTTCTCTGTTTTGCCTCCATGCTGCTCTTGTGTGAGAATGTGTGCTTTTTTTTTTTTTAATTTACAAAATCCTTAAAATTGTTGCAGGGATCTCTTTTTGATGTTTTCCAGACCACTAGAGGTCCCCAGACAGTGCTGAAAAAAGCTTGTTTAGCACAGCCCCTTCTAATAGTGAGGTTATCTTGGCCTGTCAGTGAGCCAGGGTAAACTACTGTCTTTGGTCTCTTGCCAGTATCATTTCAAGGAAGAAATTTCACATTTCTACAAAGATGAGGAAAATATTTATTTAGCAGGTGCATACGTGTTGTTCTTACCCACTAATTGCTGAAGTTGCTCAGAGCTTTGGAACGTGAGCTGTGTTTCTGAAGGGGATTAATGGGCAGAGTGATGGTTATTATCCCATAAACATAGCTGATCACGCGAATCTGACACTTCTCAGTACCTCCTGATAAAAGACTGCCCAAAAGAGGGGCCTAGAATTAAGCTTTCAAATCCATATTTAGTTACTGAGCTGTCTTTTTCAGAAAGGCTGCTCCTAAATAACTGTTACAGTTCTGTAGAAGTCACTGCAATAAAAATCTGTGTGTACACATGCCATATATCATAAATCACTTCATCTGCTATTGAAGTGCAGTCACTTCACGGCAAAAACATGGCAGATGTTTAATGCGTCCTGTCACAGCAACTCTCCATACCCAATTTCAGTGGGAGAGGAAGAACACCATGATACGGCAGGAAGGATTTAGTTAGGCAAGACGTAATAACCAAACCTGGACTACGTCCAGGACACTGGGACAAACCCTCCTGCTTTTGCAAATTTGATTTTAACAATTTTAATTTTAAACACCTGATAGTCATGTTTCTTGCCAAGGAACAGCTTGCTGAAAGTAAAAGAGGCAGCATTTCCTAAGCAAAAAAATCTCGTAAGGAGGGTAAAAAACAGATTTCTTGTACATGTGTGACACCTCAGTGGCAAAACATGAAAACAGTCACTGTGGAAATGCATTTTCTGGGCTATAGGTCAGCTGAGGCAAGCTGGGGTAGCTCACCCTACCTCACATTCTGCACCAGTATTTCGTATGTGTTAAGTGATTGTAAAAGGTGGAATTGCACAAGGGTCAGTGTTGGGAGTCCAGGACAGAAACATGCAGGAATAACACAAAAGAAATCTGCATGAGATGACAATGAGGCTTCTTTTGCTATCAAAACATTTATATGCACCAGCTTTTATTGATGACATGGCAAATATCTGCAGTTGTCAAACTGTTCAACACATCCACTTGCTCACATGGCATTTAACTGAATCTACAGCATTATAACATTATGAACAAAGCAAAATTAATACCTGAAAGAAAGCGCCTTGTATAACATCAATCCTCTGAACCTCAGGAGGAACTTTGTTGGATCATGACTACCCACTTAATTTGCTAGATGAACTGAGCCGAACCAAACCCTTCTCACAGTAGTTTACCAGCTTGGGAATAAGCAAACCCTGATCCTGCCCTTGGGTAGGGGGTGGACACACAGGGTCACTTGCAGCCAAACATCTCTATGGCCCACTCTCATTGCAAGCCCCACCCTCAATACCTATTTACAAAGACCCCAAAGATGATGGTGTAATTGTAAGGCATCTACAGTGGCACGGAGATAGATTTTTCAAGAAACCAATTTTGACTAAAAGAAGATAGTCTGCAGATGACTTGCTTTAAGTGAAGGAAAACTGTATTTATATCACCCTGAAAATTACTAAAGCATGTAGCATCTCACTTTATCCTGGCACTCTTGCCCAAGTGGAACAACCTTCTCCAGTTGCTGCAGAAGGAAACTTAATGGAATGATCCATACCTGAGAGATGATTCCTGTATTTGTATAACACATAGAACAAGTGAGCAGCTGTTCTGGGACTTGCTCTATCCTATTGGCACACGGGACACATTTGGATGGTAAAATCCTGAACTACATACTTCCTTAATGCATATGTTGGTCATGCTCTGGCACCAGTGGCAGCCAGGTTGTGGCTGCTGAGTAATACATGGTCCTGAGTCATGTATGCAGTTTATACTCAGATAAGGGAAGAAGGAGGGCTCAGGTAGATGTAGCTGTATCTACTTATCAGCGTACTGAAGTTACAATATTTTATGGATTCCTGACAATCTAGTATCTTACAATATTTCATGGTCTTCCTTCTGCTGTGTTATGACTATGTGCAAAGACGGCTGTTCAAGGCCTGTGACCCGTGCTGCTACTGTTTCTTTAATGCCCAATTTATTTCAGTTTCTGAACTCTCCCTTGCTCCTCTTTATGAGAAAGCTTTGGTGTTTGGCTGTGTACCCACGTGAACAAACCGACTCCAAGCGCAGCAAACCAGTACTTTGCTACAGGACAAGGCTGCTACGTCTGCTACGTCCAATGGGCTGTTCCTGCCAATGGAGTAAAGCGGAACAGAGTTCCTGTGTACTGCTTTTCCAGCAGGTCTGCTGCCTCCTGTATTCACATAAAGAATGGAAATGCTTTAGACACATGTAATAATAAACATTATTATTATCACAACTTTTCTGCATACTAACCTATCTCCTTGCAAATCCTGTGTATAACAAGAAAGTACAATTTACATGATGAACAAAATAATGCAAAATTCCATGCTTAGCAAAATAAAAGATGATGAACTTCATCCACTCTCCTCATGATGAAGCCCAGATAATAATCAGACGTTTGCTGTCATTTTTGGCTGTCACATTCACATCTGAAGTACTCATACTGCAGAAACCATTTTTCTTTACCTTTCAGAATTTGTGAATATGGAAGGCAGGCAATGGCTTTACATAGCTGCTTGTAACTTTATTCCATAAAATAACAAAAAGAACTAGTGCAAAACACATCAGTTGCAATTCAGCTCTGGTGTAAACCCAAGTAGAACCCCTGTGGGACTGCAGAGCTATGATGACGTAAACTGGAGAGGGATGGATCGCGAAAGTATAAGAATTTTCCAATTGTAAACACAGGCATGAAAACATTACCTTTTTTCCCTCTCCACCCGCCGCCATTCCATCTCCATTTCCAGTACTGAGTCATTCCAAGAAATATTAACAAGTTTGTAGTCAGCAAACAAAGACATATAATCATCAGACAATTCTTTTTTGCCATAGAACAGAAATAAGTCACAACCAAGGGCTCAACACGGATATAATTCTACACTGTGGTCTTGACCTTATAGTCAGAATATTGAAATTCCACTATAGAGCTCCTGTCTGCATTGGGAACCAAAAACTGCAGTGTTTAATTTGTTAATAACTTAAACAATGGTTTTATGAATTCCTAGGACATTATAGTGCTCTGATCACAAAGCATTTAAAGCAAATATGTACTTTTAAACATACATATAAGCCGCTAGGATTTTTTTTTTCACATTGGTTCTGAAAGAGCTTTCGTGTTTCGCTGGGATAGCAGTGCATCAATAGCCATTATTTTTCCTGGTAAAAAGAAGCATCCCTTTTCCTCTTGGGAAAAATAAAAGAAAAAGGAGAGAGAGACTCAGCAGCTTCACAGTGACCTTGTGCAAGGCAGACTTGCAGGCTTTTTTGCACAGCTCATGTCATCTTGGTCAGAAAGTTATGCTGCAAAGCATTTTTACAAAACAATGATGCACAGTGTCCCTGGTCTGATTTAAAATCACAGACACATGGGGCAACAGTTGTGGTGTTTTTCTGAACTACAGAAAATCACACACACAAAAAATAACGTACATTGGTCTGTACTAGGGACAAGCAAAGTTAAAAATAAAAACAACCAAACATACAAAAAGCCCAACCACCCTACACCTTTATGCTACATCTCAACTTGCTAAAAAGCTTGTAGGGCCTGTCCCCTAATCACACTGAATGCACTGCTAGCCGCACTTGTCAGCTAGGCAGGCCCTCTTCCTGCTTCGCTTGGATAAAACTCTCTCTGCTATCAGCTGTGGCAAGTTTTGTTTCCACAGTTCCTTATTAAATCAAAATTTTAAAAGAGAAAACCACATCTCATGGCTCTCTTCTGCATGCATCTGGAAAAAGGCCCCGATTCTGCATCTTGCTGAGCACCCTTATCTCAGAATACAGAGAAATGGCTGCAATGACTGCATCCTGCTCCTTAGGGGAAACGGACTATTATTTATAGCTGAACACTCTAGCTCCACTATTGGCAAAAAAAAAAAAAAGACTAAACCCTACTGATGTTGCATGTAATGGGGTATATTGCTTCCTTAAACCACATCTCATGTGTACAGCTGACACACATGCATGTGCACATGAATCTTTTTTATTCAAGAGAAGTCTGGGTAGATTTGAGACAAAAAACAATGTTCCATTGTGGTATGAAGTTCTAAAATGCTCACATTTGCAGAGGTCTGTCGAAATGTGTTCATTAAATCTGCATCTTCAGGCCATATGCAGTAGTATAATTTAGAGTGTATATTTTATAGGTTTAATTTTCTGCTTTACCCACTGATTATTATGTGCTGTAAAATCTCAATTATCCAAACTAGTCAGGGTAATAAGGAAGGGAAATGGAAAGGAGGTCATGAAAAAAGGATACCTTACCAAATGCCATAGAAAAAGCTGTCCATACAACACCAAGAGGAATGGAAATTCAAGTGTTGTTAATGCCCTTTATCTTTTCCTAGAAATATTATCAGTATGGATAGAAGCACAATATGGTAACTGTTTCTCTCATTCTTAGCATGTTCTGGCAGGCAGGAGACAATTTAAAACACTGTGGACAAATGCACAGCCCATTCTGTCTTCATTTTCACCATGCAAACTCACTGACATAGATGGAAGAGCACGACCAAACATGAAGGGTGAATTTGGCCAAGCTGATAAGAGCTGGACTTCAAAGATGCAAAAATATGCTGGCAAGTTTCTACCCCTAACAACAAAGATTAACTACCTAATTCTTGGATAGATCTAGGAGGGCAGACATACAGGGCTAAATGGCTGCTGATAAAAAGGGAAACTTGCCCAAGAAAAATATTAGTTTTCTCAATTTTCAGCCCAACTATATATATATAGGTATTTGGCACCTAATTCTGTTGTTTATGCCGCAAATAGCTGCAAACAGAAAACAGGCATATATTCTATGCCTGAAAAACACCATGGGTGAATTGGGAGCCCTTTTCTATGTCAGACCTGTAAATATAAGATGGTGAAAATTTTAAGCATCACTGGTAAAAACAAGAGAGAGGCTGTGAAAAGGTAGAGTAACAAAAAGCACCCCCTGTACATGGACAAGTCCAAGCACATTATTACATATATACAGCTACAACTGTCAACAACTTTCTCCTGGAGAATTATTTTTGATGCATGCCATACCACTAGCCTTAACTGACTGCTGTAGCACCCCAACTTGCCCACCAGTTTTTGAGGTTAGTCATTTCACATCCAAATGATTCCAGTTGATTTCAATGATCCCATTCCAATGGAAGTTTTTGTGTGCCCAGAAAACTTTTCATTGCTGCTGCCATGAGTATCTTTCTGAGTGATGCCCCTAAGTGTCCACAGCTTGTGCACATGGTTTTGAGTGTCAAGGCAACTTGGCAGACGTCTCTGGCCTCCCCAGTGCAGAACAATCCTATGCTCGCGTTCAAGGAGTTGACTTCTTTGCAGAAGCTTGCATATTCGTTTTGACTCGCTTCTTTGCTGAGTAGTAATCTGCGGAGCAACACAAAAATGCAGGAATTAAAACTGCAGCACGAATAATGACTGCTTTAATGAAATCCCTCAAATCTTGTTTTTTTTTGTCAAAGAAGTCATTTGGACTTCTCTAAGGCTTGTGAAGGAGCAAAACTAAAACCTTTAGTATGTTCCATAGAAAGCTTTGTAATACCAAGTAAAACAAAGGAAATGTGCTGGCTTTTGTCCAGTTCAGATCAAAGGACTTTGGACCCTCTTATGCAAGCTGAGCAATGTGACATTTTACTCCAACTTTTAGAGCCACTGCTGCAGTGCTTTCCTGTCAGGAACAGTTGTTTTTCCTCCTTAAAAATAACAAAGCATACTGACTGTAAAATAACATCAGAAAAACTGTATTTATGTGGCATTTTATTTCTACTTATTAGGTCAAATGCAGATTCCTGAATTATGTCATGAAATCTTGCTATATCACTGAATCATAACTAATTATCCTCGCAGACCATATATATCATAGATCAAGAGAACTTTTTCATATATGTATGTGGCTAAATTTTTGCTTTAAGTACAAACTTAAATCCTTCTAAAGTACAGAACCATAATTATAGCAAACACCTAGGAGTTGTTCCTGTGTCCTCACAGCACAAACCAAACAGAACAAAACAATGCAAAACATTTTTTCAAGTAAACAGAGCAAAGCTTGCTGAAATGGAGGCTAAATGTTTATTTACCTTTAGAGTTGATGGTATTTACCTGGTGTAAATTGTTTGTGTTCATACTAACACAGCTATTCCAACTTAAACCAATTGAGGATCCAAGCTTCGTAACATTTAAACTTAAGCTTCCTATATAATCAAATTGGCAACATATATTGGGTCCTAGCAGCATAAAGCCTTGTATTAATTTCAGCACAGAATATTATTGGCAGGATGGCTGGAACTCTATAGTCTTTCACAGCCAAGCTTGTGCAGAATGATTCCTGCAGCCAATTTCCTTAAGGATATGTCTACATGGCACAGCACAGCAGAGCATAGCGGTACTGGAGCTAGTCCTGAGTAAGTTAAGCTTCTGGAGTGAGACTTGATCCCAAGGAGAGTGTGTTCTCACAGGCAAGAGCTTGCACTGCAAACTCAGTAGAAAAGCAAGTCCTGCTATTATTACAACCCACTGCAGTCTCTCAGTGAGGCTGCAGAGAGGAATAGCAGTAAGAATAAAAAGCCTACGTTACAAAATGTAATCCTTATGTCTGTTGTTTTTTTCTAGTGAAAAGACTTCTACAAAGCTATCCTCCATTTCAACTTGGGCAAAGAAAAACGTTGTGGATTATGCTTAGTGGATAAAATTCATAAGGGTCTTAAATAGTCATTATTCCCATTTCAGCCAGTGAAGAATTTTAGCCAGAGCCAAACTGCTTAAGACACTTGCATACTTATTAGCTGAGCCTCATTTCAGGATTGATGGAGGCACTTAAAAGCTGGGGCAATGTAGATCCCCAGAGCTGTATTCAGATAGTTAAGCTTCCACTCTAGAAAGAGTCCATAAAAACAGGTTGGTACTTCTGAGAGACTCTAAAAAGCACATCACTTGGCATAAGTGAAGTACTGAGCAGTTGCAGCCAGTTCAGAAAGAAACCCTGGGCACAGAAACCTACGAGGGAAAGATCTGTACTGCTTAAATATACCTAACTAAATACCTGCTTTAATTTCTCCCTTGTTTTCTCCCACTTCTCCTGCAGAAATTGGGGTTTCAGGACTATATACTTCAGAAGACCTACAATAAACACATAAATTGTTGCCAATTCTCTCTCCTTTGACATTAAGCAAAGGAGGCAAGGACGTATGGACGTCTTCCTGGAGAGCTGTAACACTATAAGGTCCAAGTGCATTGGACTGAGGCAAGCCAACAGATTTTGAAAAGAAGAGGAGCAGACAGCCGGTATGGTTGCCCAACCTGGTTAGAGAAATGCAGCTTTCAAAAAACAAATAAACAAAACAACAACAACAACAAAAGAACAAAAATGAAAAAGCAAACAAACCAACAAACCAAAAGGGCCTGTAGCTGAGCTACTTTTTGAACTTGAAGCTATCCCAGACAGACAGTGGAGCAGAACCACACTGGAACTACATTGAGGAAGATGAAATATTTGCATATAAAAGGTTTGGGAGACAGAAGAAAAAATACACTTCCATAGCAGTTATTTCTCTACATGTCTGAGGAGTCAAATATGTCAAGAAAACCTCTATTCCTTCTATTCTGGGGGCACCGACGTCCACAAAATCCCATGGATGTTTTTTAATATGTTGATATTTATTTAATGGGCCCCAGCTGTCTTTTAAAGTCTAAATTAAATGCACATTGTTGGATCTTAATGTAAAGCATTAAGCATAAAGTTCCCCTTGACCAAAGGCACATGCAGATAACTGTTCAAATCCAACTGCAGAACCTGATCCTAAACTCAACTTTCATTCTAGGATGGCACAAGTGGGGCAAATAGGCTAAAAAGTGAGGTCAGGCATTACCAATAGCCATCACTTGGTCGTAACACCCTGCCTTCAGTTTTGCCTGAATTACTGTAGTCTTGTTCAGAGGGATAAAGTTTCTGCAGCCAGAGACAAATGTGTGATGAATTTTTCAGCTGGCAATAAGGAGATTACAGGGGTGCATGTGTGTTTCTGGGACAAGCCCTGATGTCCAAGCATCACCAAAGAAGAGGACTGCAAATCATTTTCCTGGTCCATCCCATTACACGGAGATTCCTTGGGGAGAACGGCAGTGCTAGACTAAAGAGTTTTCTCTTATGAAAACATGTGGGAAAGCGTTAAACTGGGCCGCATGGTATTTTGGTTTCCACATCTCCTGTTGAAATGCGTCTTGCCTGGGGAAAACAGAACGGAAGAAAAATATCCCCTGGAAATATCTGCATAATTTACTCCCACACACCTAGTGAGAGATTTACAATTGAACATCAGTTCCCTCAAACCATCACAACATTGTACTCTGAATTACACTTCTGTACTCCTACCTGTAAATTATACTGTTAATTAGTTAATGGCTGTAAAGTGCTTTGGAAAAGAAAAGTGCACTCATTAAATATCATTGTTCTGTACAATGTTCTGTACAATGTTCCACTCTTCATTAATCCCCAACCTCTTCCTGAACCTCTCTCTAGCAATTAAGTTTCATACCCTCAAATAGCAAATTATTCTATTGTCTGACTTACTGAGATCAACATCACTATTCAGAAAATGTTTCCTGAAACCTTAGCTTCAATTATCTTCCAGGCAATTTTGAGCTGGTGTCTCACATTGAATTCCCCAAAGAAAATCTTTTGTCTATGTCTTGAAAACCCCAGTCCAGAATAAACTAAAATCCCAGTAAGGAAAGGAGAAATCTAATCTATGGGATCAGATTTTTCAAATAAATTCAGATCCTACTGGGAAGACAAAATGAGGGGCCAGATTCTCAGAAAAGCTTAGCATGTGGGATGCCAAGGACTTTTAAAAACTTGAAACTCTTTTATGGGTGCTGAAACAAGAAATCCTTTCCTTTGTGCAACTGGCAGCATGTCCTGGTGAGTAACATTTTAAAACCTAGCCCCTTTCTGCCTCCTGGCCAAGTTTAAGATTGATCTGCCCTTAAAATTCCTGGATGCCTTCACTGAGCATAAAATCCAAGCTGAAGCTAGCAGGAGAACTGGCTGCTTTCTGGTTGCTGGTCTTCCTCCTAAGGCTTAGCTCGGCCAGCTACGCTCCTCACTGCCCTCTGGAAACTGTAATCAACCAAAAACCTCCCGGTTCCCAGTCAGTGGGTAAACCTGCTTTCTTGTTGGGTTCTTGCTTGGGAAATTCTCTCACTGCTTTTCTTAGAGTGACTTTTAAAGTGTCTAACGCTTGTAACCAGCCTAACCATCCTCTTGTAAGAAGTGGCTGTTATATTTTTTGTTCTGATGCTGACAAGACCTCAACAAACCCCCCCAGGCTGCTGCAGGGAGGTTGTGGAACAGCACCTATGAAAATGACACAAGTCCCTCAATTACAAGTTTGCATTCTTTCTTTCAGATGCTTTTCTGAGGAAGAAGATCCCTTTTTTTATTAAAACAAGGTTGGTCTTCTAAAGAACAATTTCTAAGAAACTGCCAGGATCAGCTGGTACCATCTGAGCAATACAAAGGTCTCACACACCTGTCAGTGAGGTCTGTCTTCGTTTTTTCCTTTCTGGGCTCCTCTTGCCCCCTGTTTTGTTTGAAGTTTTGGATTTCTCAGTCAGTATCACCTGGGCAAAGTGCTGAACCTTGTCCTCCCTGCCCAGGGACAAGTTCAAGTGCTGCAGGGGTCTCCGAGCGCCCCCCACCACGCAGCTGCGGTAGAAGGCGGGCACCTGGTGGCCCTCCAGCGCTTCCCACTGCAGGAGCCCCTCGGCTGGCATGTCCCGGAGGAAATCGAAGTTCCACTTCTGCCGGGCTCTCTCGATGCTGCTGCGCAGCATGTGCTGGAAATCCTGCTGCAGCTGATCGTGGTCTACGGGGCCAAAGAGGTTCCTCCGGGCATGGGCTGTTTTCCCTGGCTTCCGCTCCATCTTTTCACCCCTTTGCCGCTCTCCAGCCAGTGTATACAGCAGCGCTTCCCTGCCAGGGACAGAAAGACCATCAGCCACCCTTTGCAAGCTCAGCTTAATGGGCACCTCATACTCTTTAGGGGACCCTTATTCCACCATTTACTAAATGAGGACTGGTGCTAAGGGTTAAAGACACACAAGGAAGTGGACAAGGTTCCTTGAGGTAGGGACTGTTATTTTCCTTGTTGTGATTTGTTTACATTGCCTACAGTAGGTAGCCTTGGAGCAGGACTCAAGACATCTAGAAGTTGCAAGAGAAAAAAGCACAGAAAAAGTCAGAAAGCACACAGGTGGAACTTGGAAAAAGAGGCATGAGGACCACCTTAAAAAAAGGAGAGGGGCTGAAAAGAAGGATTTTCAAGACAAAGAAAATGAGGGCAATCATAAGAATAGGTAAGTGTTTAGAAGATAAAATTTTAAAGTGGATGTGGTATCACTTCACTGATTATTCTTAAAACCTCTTTTGTAGTGTCAGTCAAGTTAGGAGCTAAAGATGATCTGATCTATTACTGATTCTTGACTGTGGTTTTCATTCTGAAAAATAAATGGTCTCTATCACAGACTGAAAAACAAACTAACAAACTTGTCCTGCTTCCTATAAGGGTACACCTCACCTCAGTCAATTACCAGTAGGTGAACTTCCCCTTAGGTCAGCCCCAGGACAAAAGAGATGGTTTGCACCCTCTCCTAGGAGGTAAGGTGGAGACATGGCAAGACTAAAAGTAACCAGTCAATTTATAGATTTTATTGACCAGAGGGGCAGAAAAGTAGCAAAAATGCTACCTCACTAATTCCTGCCTCAGGCCTCTAATTCCTGGAAAAGCTTGATATAGATGTCAGGGTTGTATCCCTGAAAAAGAGTGCAAGCGGTGTCTGAGCATCCCATTACAATCACACTCAAGTGCCTAATCTGGGAAATGTCACTCTGTGGCTCTTGCCAGCAATGGGGCAGTGTTGGCACATACTGAGGTGGTGTGGCCACCTCCTCAGTGTCAGTGCTGGGGCAGGAAACGCACCTGAACAACAGGGGACCAAAAAAGACAGACAGGCTGCTGCATTTGCTCTTCCTCTGCCCTTAGTGGTTCTGAAAGAGCGGCTCGCAAACGCATGGCCTAGAGCCAGAAGAAATTAAGGCAGAAGCTGCCAGCTCCCACTTGCCCTTGAGACACACAGGCGGATTTCCAGGTGGTGGGTGCAGTTTGCTGAAGGCTGATGGCTCCCACACGCTGTGCAGCCAGCGCAGCCCTCCCGGCTGGGGGCACAACAGCCCTGGCACAGCCAGCGGGACTCCGCAGCGGGGCTCCCATCTCCGCACTGTCACGCAGTACCTCGCAAGGGTGGCCAAGCCCCGCTTTGAGGGAAAGCAGCCGGGTGTACAGCTGCGAGGATAATCCTCTAGGTGGCATCCGGCGTCCCAGAAGCTCAGACGGCTGCGCACAGCCTTGCCCTCAGCCGCCGGGGCGCTCGGCGGTGCTGGCGGCGGCCGTGCCAGCAGCAGTCACACTGCCGCTCTGCTGTCCTCGCAGCCCGTGCCAGACCTCCAGCAGTTTACATCTACGTTAACTCAAAGGCGATTTATCATTTTAGGGTGTGAATAAGCAGTGCTTTGAAGGAAATGCTCTTCTGCATTAGAAACTCTCCTCGCATGTAGCAGGAGTTGGCTGCTTGATACAAGGGAATGAGACTTAGGATGAAAGAAGCTATTTATCACACATTTTTGGCCTTGGTAATACAGTATTGCAATAGCGTGTATGAATGAACTAGAAAAGAATCTATCTTGCTCTAATAATGATTTCAAGAACATGGAAATAACTGGAAGGTAGAGACTACTAATCCAGTGCCTTGTCTTTAAGACTGTCTAATTCCAGGTGTTTCAAAGGAAGATAAAATGCCTGCAGAGAGGATAAATATAGAATAACCTTTCCCTATGGGAAGTTTTTTCCAAATGCTCTTAATTATGTCATGAATCACAAATGCTTATAACTTCTAAACTCACAGCATATGTATAATAGTGACTGTTGCTGTTACCATTATTCGTGATCACATCCAGGGTGAAATCCTGGCCCTAGAGAAGCCAATGCAAGTTTAATGCAGTAGAATTAACAAAAAAAAAATCAAAAATCAAAAACAACCAACCAAATAAACCCCCCAGTCTTTCCAACTCTTGGCTCTAAAGCCACGCCATCACTATTCCCAAAGGTTAGTGCAGGTTGTGTAAGTGTATTAAACACCTTTAAAATTAAACTCAAATGCTTGTTAAGTGAAAAAAAAGATAATTTCTTTCTTAACCGGAGATTTTTTTCTGACATTTAAGTGAAAGCTGTCAGACCCATTCAGGTTTAGACCTGTCCATGTACGGACACTTACTAGCCACAGAACAAGATAAAAAGGCTGAAGTACAGAGCTTAGCATTAGTGATGGGCACTTTTGTTTTCTGCCTGCTTGAATGAGTTGGAAAGAGATATAAACTTCCTGAGCAGTCCAGTGTTTGCTTCTTGCATCCAACTTTTTGAGTATCAGAGAATTGTTACATTACATCTTTTAAAATCATGTATGTGTATGGTTTAAAAAAAAAAAAAAGAAAGAAAAGGATAGGAATGCTTTTAGGAATTAATGCTGTGGATTTTTCATTTTCATTCTTTCAGTGTGGGGCTGTTTCGTGGTAATCAAGGTACTAAATTAAAAGTTGCTAGCTATAAATCCTATTTTCAGACACACTGCTTGTCTGTGACAGGTGCTCAGGTATCCTTATCTAATTTTTTATTTTTATCATTTTTTAATAGCTGAAAAGGCCACCGCTTCCCTTCAGGATGAAGGGGAAGCCACAGTCCTTGTCTTTGGCTTTAGGTTGTTTCATCCCTCCCTTTCTTCTCTGGTGTTTGCTACCCTGGCAGCATAGTCAAGTGCCACCATCTGTCCCTAATACACATCCCCTTTGTACTGAGGTGAAAGGGAAGGGTGTGTGTGCAAGAATGGGATTTATTTGTCATAACCTCAAACAATAGATAAGGCTTGGCTGCTGCAAGGCACAGCTGAGCTGCTCCACAAGCCCCACCGCGCCGCATTCTGCGCTGCTCCCCCGCGCTGCCCGCGCCCTGTCCCCCCCGGGGGCGAGCAGACGGGCTCAGAGCAACCCCCAGCGTCCCCTTCCCTCGCCCCAGGGCGGCCACGATCCCCCCGTGCCCTCAGCAAGGTGCGCGGCGCCGGCAGCGAGTCTGTCCCTCCGTGCGCGGGAGCAGCGCGCTCCCTGGGGACGTTTCCGTACCGATCCGCCCCCACACCGCCCCGCAGCTGAACCGCAACCTGCCGCGGCGGGCGCGCGGCGCCCCGAGCGCCGCCGGCACCGGGGCAGCACGGCCCGCGAGCCCAGCGCTGCCTCCCC